>SKCR01035231.1:0-116779 GCA_019454045.1 Zanthoxylum bungeanum
AATTACCAAGACATTAAAGGGCATATGACATTCGGCCAAGGTAAGGAATTTGGGGTTTTTGTTCCAATTCGAAATCCAATCCAATTCGATTCAATTAACATCACCTAAATGATTCTAACTCATCAAACGAATCAAAATCACAAAATTCCAAGAATCCAAAATACCTAATACCATTCGGCCAACATCAATATTTTGGGGAAAATTATTCCAAATCAATTTTCAACAAATTGGTCCAACCAAAATGCAATAAAACATGTTATAAGCATACTCAAACAATCAATTTATTCAAATCATGCTCAACAAACATTTACCCAAATTTTAAGCCCTACAAATTTCATGCTTGCAACATTAGCTCTTGATGCCATTGTTGGTTTATTCTAAGGTCCCAAGATCAAACAAGACATGAAATATGCGTGAATACATCAACGGTGGTAGCGGAATACTCACATTGATCGGTTATGTCGATTTGAAGACGAATCAAGGCCAAAAAAACAAACTGCCTTGCTCACGCCACTGCAACCAGTCCATGCTCACTGTCTTGGCATTTCGGGTCTCAAAACGAAGCTCCAAACTCCGTCGGATGAGTCCCGTCTCATGGTCGAACCTCCCTAACCACCTTCGCAAGACTCGTAGTGTGCTAGCACTTGCGGTTTTCACCATGAAAACCCAACCCTTGCTTCCCTATTGCTCACGTTTTTTGTGATAAAAACCAGTGAGTTTTGCCCTTCTATGGGCGTGAGAGAGATGAGAGAATCTGAGAGAGATGAATGTGTGTCTTTGAAAATGATTTACCAAAAATCAATTTATATTTATACCATATATTTATTAAATAATAATAAATTATGACACAAAACATGCAATGGCTTAGAGTGTCAAACACTCAATTTCCATGCAATAACATTGAGTGCATTGTACACTATCTACATGCAATGCATTAGAATAAAATAATGCATAAAATGACATGTGTCATGTGGGCCCCACACGTTTCCAAATGAAAGTGGGCCCGTGCACTCACGCGTTCGGGTTCGATATTTCCGAAATACCGAGCTTACGTCGCGACGTTAATTCAATCGAATTTAAATAAATAATTGCGCCTGGCGAAATTATTATTTACGTCGCTAACGAATTAATTATAAAATAACTCGTTTGCCCGAATTAAAATCTAATTTTAATTCCGCGTCGAAATCTAATTTCATTTAATATATCGAATATATTAATTCATCGATTAATTCCAAATTAATCGTTCTCTCTCTTTAAACGATATTTTATCCCGGATAAAATATCTCCGTTATTAATCCTAGATTAATTTTCTCTCTCTCTTCTATATAATCCCAGATTATTCAAGAGTGCGAGTTGTGCGTCATCGGTGGATTATCGGGAAGCGACCCATGAGATCCCCGATAATCTGGCAATAATACGGTCGTCGGAGTATCTGAATCACGTACGTACCAAGTACTACGTTCTACTACCGATTTACGAGACAAGGTCGACTCCTAGCAAAGCACCAAGTCTTCCCAAGTTCTCCGGACATATTCATCAAAGAATATCAAAGATCTGTATCAAGCGTAGTATACAATTGTATTGTGCATATCGGTCCAGTATCGGATTGTCACGTGCTAGGGCTGGGGCTGGATAAGTGTCTGCCCCGTCCGAAACACATATCGGATGTCTGGTAACTAGTCTCTATAATCAGATATTCATGACCTGTCATAATATCACGATTGGATGCGCATCACTTAAGAGCACTAATACCGTATCCTTGTGACATCATCTCCACTATGACTGGAGTGACACTTCCGTCTCGACATCACATCCAATACACTACGATTCCTGATAAACCCAGAAGAGGTGAACACAGAACCAGTTAAGATCCCCCACCACCAAAACCAAAGTTTACCGATTGTCGTAAGTATTAGCGATGCAAGTCTCAGGTTAAGACTATACACACCTACCTTGATTTCGGCCTCCCATAGACACCTAGTCATAATACCAATGGGATTCCGAAGGGTCTATCCAGAGCGAAGCTGTTTCCGTACCATCGGTGAAACACGACCTCCTATCGCACTTGCACAAGTATCCAATACTTATATATATGAGAACTATGCCGTTGTGCCCTCACAACGCGCACAAGTACAATACTAGCCTATTCCGCATTATCAATGTCCAGTCTCGATAATACTACGGCTAGGGATATTTAATGATTAATCCTTCGTGGACTGATACTGTCTCATATCATCTCAATCCAGGAACTAATCATAGGGACCTCTCTTCATTTATATATCAATGGTGATCTAATCACAAATGACGAGAGTGCAATTTCCTTGTTACATAGTTAATTTGCTACAACAACACAATGATCTGTGCAAATAGTGACGCTATGGGTCATATTATCCAACAACAGCCACTATCAGTGCGCTCCCACTAACCTTCTTATATATACACTAGAATTATTTTCGTTTTGAATTAAATCATACATCATTATGATTATATCAAACGATAATTCCAAGAACCTAATGCTTGCTTCAATCCAATCATGGATCGAATAATCTGCATTATCCAAATGGATTTACCTACCGTGGCAACAGGCAGAAAGTTGAATCGTAATAACACAATGTTGATAACGATACCTTTCCGTTAAAGCCTAGCTTTATACGTTGGTATGTTGTCATCCATGTATGTCTTCCTAGAAGACATATAGTACCAATAGGCACATGCCTTTGTGGTACATCAACTAGTATCCAAACTGGTTGATATACATGGAATCCATTTCGGATTACATGACACTTTGCCATAATTAGGGAGTTTATACCTTGTATCACTTCCTCATACATAGTCAGTTAGTATCCTCAATAAGATAGACATCTTTATGAGGTGCGATTAGAAACCCATACCCCAGGTTGTTTTCTGACTCTATCCGACCTACGCGGTTCTTGTGTATTCGAATATTAATGGTAATAGTCTCATCCTGGATGAACTATTCATGTTCCATTAAGATTCAGTGCCTTGAACAGTATTACTCCGATTTCCTCGAGTTATACTATCCTCCCACTTACCACTGCATATCGGTATTCCTTTCAGGAAAACCGTATGGTGAGTAACAATCTAATTGTTCTCTTGTGAGATGTATAAGTACAATACTTATGGTATCCCTAGGATAACCTACATTTGGCACTTATCCTATTTGGTTTTAGTTTGGTATCATCCAAACATATGCCTAGCATACCCAAATTATCAGGAATGAGAACCCGGTTTCTTTCCTGTTCATGTCTAATATGATATCTGTCAACAGATTGTTATGGAACCTTATTCAAAATAAGTTCTTGCACTGTTTAAAGCTTATCCGTTGAAGGAAATGGTAGCTTAGAGCGACTCGTGATTAACCTTATTATGTCTAACAAAATTCGGTTAATCCGTCGGACACACCGTCAAACTGACGTATTCCGGGAGGAGTCCTTATTTGAAAGAATACTATACTCTTTCATAAAAACTAGAACTTATTGCTTAAGTATTTTCCATTACAGTCTTACCATGACGGTTTAATACTTTAGCCGATCTATTTGTCTATTTCGTGTCGAAACTCTAAAAGTTTCCGATTTGTGTTTCAAAAGAACACATAACCATACGCGATGCCACATCCGTACAGGTCACGAAATATTCAATCCATATCTAGCCTAGCTAGACATGGGCCCACTTGCTTCACTATGAAGTAGGGCTAACAGATCGGTGGCATTTACACTTTTACCAAGTAAATAGTGTTTTAGCACTTTGCCCAAATAGACTAGATTCGTAGACTTTATTTGAATGGAATCAAATCAGTCCTAGTACCCGCTCTTCAAAAGTGCGGATATACGATTCTTGTTTAGTAGTGTCCCTGACAACTATGCCACAATTAGTTTCTTAACTGATCAAATCAATTTGAGCTATTTATTTGTCATGTTATATAATTGAGATATCATTTATATTCAAAATATAAATTCTGTTATTCACATCTAATGTGTTTATCTCAATATCATCTTTATATAATGAAACACTTTAGTGTTCTAGAATATAAAGGTACACCCGCAGCGGGTTATACGCGATATAGAGATAATATTTCTAGTCAAACTAGCTACATTATAACAGTTTCTAAATTTAAGTACTAACCCGAAGGTAGTTCCTAAATTCAGATATCTACGGTTAAAACATCAACTTTCGTCCCGTTTTCAATTCGCAGATAAATCTCAATTGAAGTCAGTATCCTGTTCAAAATAGATTCTGAACATCAATATATATATTTTATGTACCACACTAAGTATCTAAAATCCAATTTTAATACTTGTTGTGAACATAATTATGACAAACATAATGGATTAAGCACTTAAGTTATCATTACATGATCTTCCAAAGATTATGCTCTACTATTTTCTTAACTCCAGGCTTAGGCATAATACGTTATTTTATCAAATAAAATAAGTTATTATTTTTCCAGGACTCCTGAAATTTATTCCCAATTTGAAAAATAAAACCGTTTAAATACATTTCGCCCAGGATTATGTCTTAAACATTAATCTTTCAATTATATCTTGATTCTAATAGTCCAACTATTTAATCAACGATTTGTGGTACTATTTATTATAATGATTATAATAGTCCAACTATATAATCAAATATAATTTAAATTAATTAACCTCAATTACATTGATTACTATAATCCAATTATAAAATCAACTGTAAACTGAAATTAATTAATTCAAATATATGATTAATATAATCCAATTATATATAATCAAATATAATACAGTCCAACTGTTTATTAAAACAACAATTTAAATATTAGTCCAACTAACATTTAATCTAACGACGAAATAATTTGAATGAGCGCGTATGGCGAGTAATTGAACGAGTATTGCAAATTCAATTCTTGCCTCCCACTATTTTTCGACGAGCCTCTAACCCTCTGTCGAGTACTCGGGAAACCGTGTTTCCTAGTGGGCTAGGATCCCGTTAAATATCACACAATCTTGACTTTGGCCAACAAATTGTATGATAATTAACTAGGTAGATCTCGAAGATCAATTGGATCCCATCCAATTCCTAGATCCAGTAGGAGGATATCCAAATCCTAAACATATATCTTATATATGCCAATACATCCAATGTATTACCTAACTTTTTTCCTCTGAATCAACTAAGCCTTGGCTTTGGCACAACAAACCTAGTGATCCCAGTCAAGTGTGACCCATTGACCATGGAAAGCTTCGTAATCAATGTCGATGGACAAGAAGTGGTCTTGACTTTGGCCAACAAACCACAACTTGGACAAGACACCGATATGGAACAAAGCTCTCGTGATTCAAACACATCTTCGACGGACAAAGGGCTTGACTTTGGCCAACAACCCAATGCTAATCTCGGATCTTGAGTGAGAATCACTCAATGGAAGGAAAAACACTTGATATTAAGCGAGGGTTTTTCGCGTGCAATTGGCTACCAATTTTTATCTTTATTAAGGTCTCATCATCATACACCCTTAAACATGCATTCTAAACACATAATAAAGCGCATATGAAATAAAATAATAATGATATGCGGATGAATACTTTACATTGATCCTAGATCAATCTCTCATTTTCTCTCTCCAAAGCTAGCATATGTATTTACTTCTACCCGTTACACTACACTTCTAAAGAAACCTCATTTACATTGAGGGGAATAGGTGAGAAGAGAATACAAAGAGTATAGAGGTGATAAAGCTGGACACGCAGGTCCAATTAATAAATCAAATTTATTACAATTTCCAAAATTGTCCCACCCGACTAATATCCATCTGATATACATTATTCATGCATCGCAACCATGTATTCATACAAGCATGTTATCAATCAATCTAATCCAATTAATTAATATGATAATTAGTGATCATCTAATGTTCAAACAACGATTTGATTTTTGCTCGAGTCAAACTCGTTTTGCGAATAAGTACTCAAAGTACGAATTCTTGAATTAAATTAAACTACATAATTAAATCCAATTTAATACGCATTTAATTCTAATTCACTATTTAATTCCAAATTAAATATTACACTTTTATTAACGAACCTTTACGACTTAAATTCCAAATTTAATCGCAACGGGTCTCAAAGCCCGATTAACATCTAATGTTTATTTAATTAAAGTCCAATGGGCTTTTAATTAATTTCTATAAGGCGTGGACTTTTGGTCAACTCGGGTCAAACCGAACAACCAAAATCCAATCCGGGAGTTACCCCATAAGCCTTTAAATTAATTTTGGCCCATTGGGCCCAATTAAATAATTAAGGTCCATTAAGTCATAATTGGACCTTTTGGATTCGGTTTTGGGCCTAATTGGATCCAACCAATTTTGCCTAAACCCAACTTTGTTACAACAAAGCCCAAAAGCCCAATTACAACCTAACAAGCCCAATTTCCAAAATCAAGCCCAAATTAATTAACTTATAAAATTCCAAATTTCACAATTAATTAACCTAAGTGTAATACACAATCAATTACCCAATTAACATTTCTAAAACATCAATTAGCCTAATTAATCATGCACTTTAACAACCAAATAGTGTCCAACACAATTCAATTAAAATCAAACCCAATTTACATGCTTTCAAGTCTCGGCAATTATGGGTTTTTCAATTCGATTCGGTTTCAATCCAATTGAATCCACAATCATAATTTACCAAATCAATTCAACTCATCCAATGAATCAAACAACAAAATCAAATGAATTTCATGTCCAATTGAATCGGCGGCCAACCACTTTATAAAGGAAAATTGTTCCAAATCAAAATTCAATTCATTGAACTTCAAAACAACATTACCCAATTGTTTTAAGTCACCCAATGATCAAAAAACAAAATAATGCCAAGCCAATTTAGGGTTCATATTTCGGTCCAACCTTCAATTTTGGGGAAAATTGGATCCAACCAAATTTCTTGAAATTGATCATGCACAATCTCAATTAAACATCATCCAAGCATGCTTAAACAATCAATTTAACCAAAACAAGTCAAAATCGATTTTGCCCAATTTAAACCCTAACTTTTTTCCATGCTTGATAATAGCTCAAGATACCATTTTTGAGTTCTAATATAGGTCCCAAGAATCATGAAATCAAGCAAGAAAAATGCATGAATACTGAAAGGAATAATGGCGGAAACATATACTCACATTGAACGGTTTTGGATGCGAAGAACAAGATGTGTTTTTGCCTCCCTCCAAGCTCACGGCAACAGCTCTCCAAGGTAGTGGGCTGCTCGGTTTTGACTGGTTTGGTTCCTCCATGATTCGGCCATTGATGAACACCATGGAAGCTCAAAGCTTCAAGGTTCAAAAGGAATTCCAAGCTCATAAATTCGTTTCCCTATCACCATAATATAACCCAAGGTGTGTACTAGCACCACATCTTCTTCCTTGCTTCTCATTGATTCGGTCACAACCAGAAATTTTGGAGAAGAAACGGTTCCAAACCGTGAAGAAGAAGGAGGGAAAAGAGAGGGAAAAGGGTTTCACGTAAAAGGGTGGAGAGAGAGAGTGAAAGAAAAAGAAATGTTATTTTTGTTTTTATAATTTCTAAAATTAAATAAAAACATTTACAAATTCTTTTAACTTTACATTAAATGCTAAAGTCAAAAGTAAAAAGCAAAAGTTGCTTTTTCAACTTCTACATCAATTACTCAAATCAAGTGACAACATGTCACATCACTCAAAGTGACAATTGATTTGACGCTTGATGTGACTAGCGATATGATGCTTGATGTGATTTACGTGCCGCGCTCGAATTCGAAATGCGAATGCGCTCGCAATCACTCCCGGGCTCGGGTTCGCTAATTCCAAATTAACGAATTTTCCGTCGCGTCGTAATTAAATGATTACGCCTAGCGAAATCACTATTCACATCGCTAACAAATTAATTCTAAATTAATTCGTTCGCCCGAATTAAAATCTAATTTTAATTCCGCTTCGAAATCCAATTTCTAATAATATATCAAATATATTATTTTATTGATTAATTCCAAATTAATCGTTCTCTCTCTTTAATTAATATTTTATCTCAGATAAAATATCTCCGTGATTAATCCCAGATTAATTTTCTCTCTCTTCTAATTAATCCCAGATTAATTAAGTGCGAGTTATACGTCATCGGTGAATCTTCGGGAAGCCACCAATGAGATCTCCGGATATATGGCAGTAAATACAGTCGTCGGACTATTCGAACACGTAAGTACCTCGTACTACGTTTATACCGATTTACAAGACAAGGTTGGCTTCTAGCAAAGCGCCATGCCTACCCAATTCTCCAGAAATATTCTTACAGGAATATATAGATCTGTATCAAGCGTAGTATACCGTAGTATTGCGTATATCAGCCCAGTATCGGATAGTCACGTGCTAGGGCTGGGGCTGGATAAGTGTCTGCCTCGTCCGAAGCACATGTCGGATGTCTGGTAACTAGTCTTATAATCGGATATACATGACCTTGTCATAATATCCCGATGGCCGGCCAGCACTTAAGAGCAATAATACCGTATCCTGCGTGACATCATCTCCACTATGACTGGAGTGATACTTCCGTCTTGACATCACACCCAATACACTACGACTCTCTGATAAACCCAGAAGTGGTGTACGCAGAACCGGTTAAAGCCCTGTACCACCAAGAGCAAAGTCTACCGATATCGCAAGTATTAGCGATGCAAGTCTCAGGTTAAGACCATACACACCTACCCTGATGTCGGACTCCCATAGACACATAGTCGTAATACCAATGGGATTCCGAGGGGTCTATCCAGAGCGAAGCTGTTTCCCGTACCATCGGTGAAACACGACCTCCTATCGCACTTGCATAAGTATCTGATACTTATATATATGAGAACTATGCCGTTGTGCCCTCACAACGCACACAAGTGCAATACTAGCCTATTCCGCATTATCGATGTCCAGTCTCGATAATACTCCGGCTAGGGATATTTAATGTTTAAACCTTCGGGGACTGATACTGTCTCATATCATTCTCAGTCCAGGAATTAATCATAAGGACCTCTCTTCATTTATATATCTATGGTGATCTAATCACAAATGATGAGAGTGCAATTTCCTTGTCACATAGTTAATTTGCTACAACAACACAATTATCTGTGCAAATAGTGACGCTATGGGTCATTTTTTTCCAAACAATTTGAGGTTGGGTCATATGAGCGTGAACGCCTAACCCATTGGTTAGAGGAATGATTTGATACATGATTATCACCATCGAACCTTATCCAACCTATGAATCTTACATTATAGGAAAATGACCAAAGCCCCATTTTTCAGGTGTTGGATACCGAGCCACTAACTTATTGGAACTCGTACATTCTGATGTATGTGGGTCCTATGAGTTAGACTACACACAATGGTTCATATTTCATCACCTTTACCGATGAATGTCATGTACGGTTATGTTTATCTGATGAAACATAAATCAGAAATCTTTGAAAAGTTCAAAGAATTCTGAAATGATTGAGGCGGTGAATATATGAGTGGAGAGTTCACTGATTATTTAAAAGGGAATGAGATTCTCACTAATATACTCATCTGAGTACTCACATCATAATGGAGTGTTAGAGAGGAGAAATCGGATATTATTGGATATGATCTGATCCATGTTGAGTTATACAGATTTGCCCTATTACTTATGGGGTTATGCTCTTTTAACTGCCGCTCATCTTCGGAATAAGATTCCTTCCAAAGTTGTTCTTACGACTCCGTATGAGATATGGACCGATAGGAAACCAAATCTTAGTTATGTTAAGATTTGGGGTTGTCCTATATACGTTAGGATGGCTCAACAGAATAAGCTTTTGCCTCGAGGGCAGAAGTTTAGGTTTGTTGGATATCCTTCATATATGAAAGGATATTTGTTCTATGATACCGAGTATCGAAATGTGTTCATAGCTCGCTTCGCAAAATTTCTAGAGATAGAATTTTTGTCTGAATGTGGAAATTATAGACACAGTTGTTAATGAAAGTAAAAGAAAACCTGAGACCAATGAACCAACCGAGAAACTGAAGTTCAAGAAGATGAAGAACCTTTCAAAACCTTTACACACTCCATAGGTCACAAAGGGTTTCTAGACCTCCTGAACGCTTGTATTTGATACAAGAAAATAGTCTCGATTGTCTATTAGTTGAAGAGACTGACCCTTTTACCTATAGAGTATCGATGTTGGACATCGAATTCGTGAAGTGGCAAGATGCCATGAATCTGAGAGTTAGACTCAATGCATGAGAATCAAGTCTAGAACTTGGTTCTGCTTCTTGAAGGAATTTTTCCTATTGGTTGTAAATGGATTTTATAAAAGGAAGCACGGGCCCGACGGAAGGTTGAAACCTTTAAGGCTCGACTAGTAGCTAAAGGTTATTCACAGCGACCTGGCATCGACTACGATGAAATTTTTTCGCCAGTTGCGATGATAAAGTCTATAAGGATTTTGTTTTCTATTGTCGTTTACCATGACTACGAGATTTGGCAAATAGATGTCAAAACAGCTTTTCTAAATGGATTTCTTGATGATGAAATCTATATGGAATAGTCGGAGGGTTATGCATCCAGCGAGAACTCGGGCATGGTATGCAAGCTGAAGAATTCCATTTATGGACTTCAACAGACTTCAAGAAGTTGGAATCTTCGATTCAACAAGATAATCAAATTGGCTAGTTTTCTCAAGAATTTGGAAGAATCATGTATGTATAAGAAGGCTAGTAGGAGTATGGTGGTATTTTTAATTCTCTATGTTGACGACATCTTGATCATTGGGAATGATATCGGGATGATGCAAGGCATCGAAGCTTACCTCTGTAAGAATTTCTCCATGAAAGACCTGGGTGAAGCTTCTTATGTCTTAGGCATAAAAATTTATAGAGATAGAGAAAGGAAATTTATTGGGTTATCCCAATCAACGTACATAGATAAGAACTTAGAATGGTATAATTTTGGTAACTGTAAGACAGAAAAGATATTGTTCAGACATGACTTACATCTTTCAAATAAGATGTGTCCACAAATAGAAGATGAGAAGATTAGAATTTCTAATCAGCCTTATGCTTCGTGTTTGGCCAGGTTCATGTATGCCATGTTATGTACAAGGCCTGATATCAGCTTCGCAGTTAGTGTGACCAGCAGGTATTAGTCCAATCTAGGTAATGACTATTGGATGGCCATTAAACATATCCTCAAGTATCTTAAAGGTACTAGGGATGAATTGATAATATATGGAGGAAATGAACTGCAAGTTAATGGGTACACGGACTCCAATTTCCAATCAAATCTTGATGATAGAAAGTCTACATCAGGATTCGTGTTTGCCCTTAACGGAGGTGCAGTTTATTGGAAGAGTGCCAAACAGGGGTCAACAGCTGATGCCACCACAGAGGCGGAACATATTACAGCTTCTGAAGCTGCAAAGAAAACTGTGTGAGTTAGGAACTTTATCACATAATTGGGAGCCGTTCCAAGTATCGAGAATCTGATTCCATTATACTATGATAATACTGGAGCCAATGCGCAAGAAAAGGAACCAAGGATGCATCAGAAGTTGAAACATATGGAATGAAAGTACCACATCATTCGAGAGATTAAGTCGCGAGGGGACATTATCGAGTGAAGATAAAGTAGCAAACCGCTTACCAAGGCCATTCCTCCGAAGTTTTTTTTATAAACATGTGGAGTCGATGGGTATTAGATACAATCGATACTGGCACTAGAGCAAGTGGAGAATGGAGATTTGTTAGGGTGGTTTAGAGCACCAATTTTATTATGTATTCCCTGTAAATACTTATGTAACATTTTATTATGAATAAAATAAACGGTTTCTATTATATAACATATCTTTTTATATGGTAAAGACATAATAGACCTTATAATGATTAGTTATGATATTGTTGCAAAAGTGTCGCAATTTACATTGAGTTGTATCATGACGTTGTCAGTCTTAGACTGTTTCTGGTCAAGGTTTACACTACTTGGTCAGTAAAGTAAATATGTTGAGACCGGTACATGTCGTATATTGGAATCTTGGATTCCAATGATTTCTCAATGAACCATGAGTCTTGGAGACTCGTATAGACGTGTAGGTTTTTAGCGGATAAACATTGAACAAATCACCGAAGATTATTAATGGATGGTACACCAATGTCAATAAGAATCTTCTCGGGTTGAGTGAGCATAATGATTCTTTGACTTGAGATACCACTGTGGATATATGAGTTATCATTCACACTTAGATGATAGTCACATCAGTGATCTATTTAGATCAGACCTCCGCATGTTCGTTGGGTGTGGACTGATGCTCAAGATATCCTATGTGTATCAAGAAAGGATCCGTCAGTTTTGTATATAGAGCATAGGTATTCAATATGGAGTTAGCAATCTGTTAAATCCATGGGCACGTGGTACAATGTACAAATTAGTTCTAAGTGTTATTAATAGATTGCTAATAGAAACGTCAACGTGATTATATCTATAGAGATTTGACGTTTATATCTATATCTCTGGAATAATCTGAATACCTGTGACGGATGGATTATACGTATGCAATGACCTCGACCTGTATGGTTTAAAGAGTTTATATGTGTTCGTCATAATTTACGGGATGGATAAATTAAGGACACGAAATTGGATTTCGTGATGGATATGCCTGAACCTAGAGAGTCACACTAATGAAATATACTCGTAGAGTACTAGGGTAACTTTTATGAATAATACTGATTATTTATAAATCGTTTAATGGTTAAACGAAAGATACGCGTAAATGGACCTAATAGTCATTTCCTAATTAATGTGTATTTGTATTTAATGAATGATTTTATTAAATACACATTAATTAAATCTCAAATTGTGATATTGATATAAATCGTTAATATATATATATATATATTATATATATATATATATATTTGAATATTTAAAGTGATATAATACATGTATTTAAAATATTTATATTTAAATATTATTTAATTATTAAAAATAATTAAAGTAATTAAAATATAAATATCTTAAGTTTTGATTACATTAGGAAATTACTTTATTTGAGTGGTTTGACTTATTGTAATTCATTAAATGTTATAATGATCAAATACAATAAGTAAACTAGCTTTAATTAATTGAAACAAAAAATATATAGATATTTATTTTGCTTCCAAAAATTCGGCCAAGGCTAAATGGGGAAGTATAAATTATTTTGTTTCATTTTTCTTTCATTAGGTTAAGCCACCAAAATATTACAAAAGAAAAGTTTGAGAGAAAGTTGAAGAACAAAAGGAAAAACCTAAGCAAAGTTGGGAATTTTGTAAGTTTTTCTAAACTTTTTCAACTAGAAATTTGTTTCTATGTTTCTAGGCTTCAACATGTGTTGCTTAGAATTTTCTCTACTCTTTAAGCATGTAACTGAATGGTTGGGAACTTGTTCGAAAGATGTTTGCATGTATGATTAATAAAGAAAGCTTGAAATGAGTTCATTAGCTCTCTTTTGGTTATTTGATAATCATGTTGTCATTCTAGATTTGTTAGGCCACTCATTGATGACCTAGAATTATTCTTGTGTTATTTCAAAGTGGTGAGACTTGTTTGGTGTAGTGAAGATTGAATTAAAGTATTGAATTTATTTAATTTGGTGTAATTTGTTCAAATGAAGAATTTATAAAATTAGGGTTCTTAACTCTTTCCAAATTTGGGCTTTTCATATATGTGTTGAGTAATGATGTATATGTGATGTATATTTAATTTAGGATTGATTGGATTTGATCTTGATTTGTTTTGAACAAGATTGGACTAAAATGCACAAGTTGGAAACCTTATGGCCTTCTCAGTAATTTAGCAAAAATTTGGGATTTGAGTTGTAATTTGTATTTTGATGTATAAGACATGTTTATATGATTTTGGTATTGATTTGGAATCACTTAAAATTGTATTTGACAATTTGAGGACCAAAATAAACAAAAAATAAAGTATTGGGATAATTCGGCAATTAAGAAGAAATTTGATTTCTTGGGTAAAAATTTCAGATTTTAAGTATTGAGTAATTAAAATAAATAAGTTTATTTTAATTGTCCGAGAAAAATTTTTGAAATTGGAAAATTATGATTTTCCACGTTCCGCTGCTTTACCCTGTAATACCCTTAAAAAACCATAACAGTCATATCATAAGAGAAATCAAATACACCTCGTTCAAAAGTAAAATTTTCGAAAACAAACTCTTCAAAACACTTTTTTCAAAAAATAAAAATAAACAAAAGTGTCCACACCCATGTTAAAAACATCATATCACACATATCACACCCATTTACCATTGAAAAATAACTCACATTATATCATATATTGTTCCAGAAACAGTTACACCAGCATATTTATCAACACACACATATACACATATATATACATCTCCTATAGAAACAAACAACATCCAATATGTCAGGTATTCATCATGCGGAATACTTACCTGGCCTTGCGACCACTCCTAATCCTAGTCATATATGTCAAAATAAATAGTGAAACGCAATTAGAATCACTATCACGCGAAATTCTCGGCCAACTATAACAAACTTATGGACTATCCAGAAATACCAATATCAAGTCCAATTCCAATGATTTTAGTTTCATTACTCTTAATACACCGAATGCAACCTATTCATAACACTATATTCACTATCCGGTACAAAGCCAGATAATTGTCCAAAAAATAGAAAATATTACGATTGAAATCAGAACTTTTCGAATCTTTCCTGTTGTAGGCACTGTATTTTTGCATAAAGCCCAATGGCGAGCCTCGTATGGAGGCACTACCCGATAAGTTGTAGAAGTCGCGGGAAACAGACGTCGGAAGGGAAAATTCCAAAATAAATACCTTGACAGATTTGATTTGTTTGCTTAGCCTCGGGTTCGCTCGATGTACCTCTGTTTTAAAATTTATCCTCGGATCAAAACCCCCGCAAACCACACCGAAGCCCACACACCAAACCCACAAGCCAAACCCACCAAATAGCCAATCTAAACGCCAAAAGCCCATCAAATCCCATCCAAAAAATATCCAACACATTAAACACATGTTAAAATCCAAACAAATCACCTTCCTAATTTAAATAAATCACATGCCTAAATTATATAAATCAAATCAAATCTCATAAATCCCTTTCCTAAACTAAATAAATCACATTCCTAAATTGAATAGATCTTTTCCTTATAACACTAATTGAAGATACCCCCCATGATTGCATGATTTCTTTCCTTCGAATGCAAGGAAAACCCTAGCCCACTCCTATAAAAATAGACATAAACCAAACCTTAGGACCTCTAGCACATTCACGCCCAAACACAAAAAGAATAGCCCTCCATTGCCGTGAAACACAGTCCCCAAATCATCCCTCCATTGCCGTGAAACACAATCCCCAAATCAGCCTCCATTACCGTGAAACACAGTCCCCGAATCAGCCCTCCATTGCCGCAAACACAGTCCCCAAATCAGCCTTGAATTACCAAAAATACAACAAGAAACAGCCCCTGCTTCACCGCAAAACACAACCCCAAATCAGTCCCTATATTACCAAAAATACAACAAGAAAACAGCCCCAAAAATCCCACAGCACTACCGCAAAATAGCCCCAAAAAATCCCATGCATTACCGCAAATTACAGCCCCTCAACACACCCATACCAACACAGAAACAGAAACCCCAAACAGCAGCAAAAATATCAAAAACAGCAGCCCAAAACAGCGAGGCGACGAAGGAAAACATTGAACCAATGAACCGGAGGAGTTGCGGAGCATTAACCTTTCTGATGGTCGCGTAACGCATTTCCAATAGGCGACTTAAAATGTAAGACCTGAAGGCACCCTTTTATTTACTCTCGTTTATCTTATTCGATTATTTATTAGAATTTCTTCGCATGCATATTGTTGATCCATGTATGTGATTGTTGATTGGATGAATGATTTTGTGCTATCTCTCACGGTATATCGGATGGAAACGCAGACGTAAATTTCGTAGCCGAATCTGAATGGACGGTAGTGCGGTCTGTACTTGGGATACAACTCCCCGTATTGCTTGAGAAATACACATATTTCATTTTGTCTAATCTTGTGTTCGCCTATTATTAATTATTTCACCATTTATTTTCGCATGCTATTTATTTATGCAATGATAATGTAATGCACATGGGCAAATCACGTTGGATTAAAGGTCCTCCGTTCGAGGGATGAAAATTCTAAGGCTACCTTTACAATGATGCTTTTGTCACGCCAGACATAATATGTTGGGTTGAATGTGAGATATGTTCAATCGGGCATTTGAGATCCTATATAGATGTTGGCCTTGGTCGCATCTCTTTCCTTTTATTCTTGTTATTCACTTTTTGTGCCGCATCACTTCATGTTATTTTCATGGATAATCCCTCTTTAGTTATTTCTTTCACGTTAGGAATTTAATTATACCTCTTCAATGTTTATGCTTAGAGATTTATTATTTTTTATATTTTTCATTTATCTATTTAATATGTTAATGAGATTGCGTGTTTGCCTTTATTTCATTTACTCATATGTATGCAAACTTAGATATAGGTTATTCTTATATGTGTATGTTGCGTAGACTTGGTTATATTATCGCATGAATCCGTTCATTACAAGTGACATAAGTAAGGGACCATTCTGAACCTAACGGTTTAAGGTCTTCCCTTGCGATGGATGAGTGCGGCCTTAAATCATTTCCCAGTTCACGCTGGGTGGCGACTCCTTTATTCTTCGATTTAATCCCCCGCGAGCTACTCCGTACTCCCGACCGGGCCGTGAGCCTGGAACAGCATCGCCGATTTCTGTGTCATACAGTCTGGCGACTCCACTGGGGATAGAGAATCGGCCCTGAAATAATATCTCGTAATGTTTGTGATTTTTGCTTTATTTAACCGTGTCTGCAACTGGGTTAGGACCAAGGGGTTTAACCAAATGCATTATTATAGTCGGGTAATGATTTGGTGTCTTCCTTCACTCACTACCTTTTCATAGCCAAAAGGAAAAGCTGTGAAGACGTCTAGATAATCATTTACTCAACGTTTACCGTGATGGACTAATTGGAGGATCTATTGTTTATTCTGTCACCAAGAAGATAAGAGCTTAAGAGACAAGGGTATTTAAGAGAGTTCGCTCCACCCTCCCTTGGGGAATCTTCAATAAGAAATCCATTTGACAGTCATTCATGTATCGTCACTCGTTGGCACGTACCGTAGCGGTATAAAAAAGGTGCGCTCACTTGGTCGCTCGAACTTGAGTGGGGAGACCTAGTTGTGGGCAATCCTTCACCGACGGGAGCCTTTATCTACACTCCTATAACCCACATGTGAACCATAGTTGTATGACCAATAGGAGCCACCCTCTTATGCTTGTTGTTGTGACCATCATCATTGGATTCATTTGGACTTTTTGTCATGAGGTATGAGCTTGTTGGGCCATTTAAACTGGGACGAGAATGTATCTTATGACGATTGGGCCGAAAGTTTCTAAAATACCGATGGGCCACTTTATGTTTGGGCCCCCTATCATTTGAAGTTATTTAGCCACGTTATCGCAAAAGTGTAAACATGTTGGTCCTTTTTCAACTGGGACAAGTTTACACCTCGCAATAGTATGATTGAATGCTTTAAAATGATAATGGGCCAACTTGCACGAAAAACTTGACGGGCTTACATATTCCATGCATCTCACGCATACATGCTAACTTGCGGTTTTAAAAGACACCATAGATACCCGTTGGGTTAGGGAAGAGGGAAGACTTGTCAAAAGGCCGTTAGCGAACATGAGCGAATCAGAAAATGAGGGATCTCGTATGGATCAGCTGGAGACTAGTCTCACTAAGAATACCGAGCAGTTGTAAGCTTTGACCACCACTATGGCCAATATGGTTGTGCCCCGCACTGGGGGAGGCTATGAGAATGTCAGGCGTGAAGAGCCTCCGAACAGGTTGAGTGGTGAGATCCCTATTTTTTATGATGACGTGGCTGAGTATGCCGCGGGAATGATAGCCGGGTCCTAGGTAGAGTTGCAGAAACTCCGGGTTCAGGTAGAGTCAGTTACCCGCAAGCTGAAGGGTAAACATGAGGATTTTCTAGACTACATTGAGATGACTTTCGAAGAGCAGCTGCCTTCGCAGTTGATGTCCGACATAGCCAAGTTCAATAGGAACGGGGATCCGAGGGTCCATCTCTGACAGTATGATTCTGTGATGAGTTCAATGGGTCTGTCGAAGCGCCAGGTTCAGAAGATGTTCGGGATATCGCTTGAAAGGGCACTTGTGGTATGGTATCATGGCCTGGAGAGGAAGGTCAATGATGATTGGAGGGCATTGGCGGAGGCTTTTCTGAATCAGTATGTCACGGATTTGGAGATCGACTTGTCGCTTCGTGACTTGGAGAATACCAAACAGAAGCTGGAGGAGAGCTTCAAGGATTATGTGGATCGTTGGAGAAGCCAGCTTCTAAATATGCAAACTCGACCCTCGGAGAAGGATCAGATCAAGATGATCATCAAGGGCACCAAACCCTCTATTTATGGCAAACTGAGGAGGATGACCTCTATGATTACCGATTTTTGACAGTTGAGGGAGACTGTCATGGACATTGAGGAGGAAGAAATGAGAATAAGAAGTTTTATGGCCTGAACAGGAGAACCGTCGGAGGACCATCGGGAACCAAGCCCATTTCTGCCGAGGTTACCGCCGTCAGAAACCGGTTTTTTCGAACCTAGGTAGGCTTTTGTCTAAGGTGCTTGAGAAGTTAACGAGACAATGACTTCTAAAACCCTTAGAAGTTAAACCACTTCCACACCCTCCACCATCACCAACTCAACCTGAACCTTTATTGTCACTACCACCAGCAAAAAGACCATGACACCGACAGCTGTGCCCACCTCAGACATGAAATCCAAGACCTCATAGACTCCCATAAAATACGCGACCCAGAAAAAGAGCAACCCAACACACACAGAAACCCCCTACCTAACTATTACTCTGTCCCACCACCTACCTACATGATTAGCTCCGGCCTACTTGAAAGCCTTGTCCTCCAAACCTTTGACCACCAAGCCTTTTGCCTGGGGATTTGGGATAACAATAGTGAGGATGAAACGGAGCAGGGGAAGAATTTCTGGGAGGACTTCTCAAGCAGTGATGAAGAGAAGGTGAAATGAATGAAACGCAGTGGGCATTTTTACAGTGATACGGTAGAGGATGGCAAATGAGTGTTGGCAGAAGGTAGTAGAGAAGTAAAGGCAGAGAATGTGGATAATGCTGAAGGAGATGTGGTACTGCGTTAGTTGAAGAAGACATGGGCACAGGTGGGCATTAGGGAGTTGTTGTGTGCATCGCGCAGGAGCATATGCGTGCCATGGTTGAGGCCTTGAGCAAGATCATAGTATCAGAGGATGCCAACCCTACAATGTTCGTAGGATCAGTGCAGAAGGAAGCTTTGCAGGTGATAACCTTTTCTGATGAGGAACTTCCAGTGGAAAGAATGAATCCCAATAGGCCACTATTCATAAAAGCGGAAGTAAGGGGCAAGGAGACATCTTATGTAATGGTGGATGATGGCTCATCTATCAATGTGTGCCCTTTGAAGATTCTATCAAGGTTGGGTATGAAGGCGACATATTTGAATCCCTCCAACCTGACTATTAAGGTGTATGATGATAGCAAGCGGGGAGTAGAGGGCACTTTTGTTGCGATAGTCAAAGCGGGCCCAATTGAGGATGAGGTTGATTTCACGGTGCTTGATATCCCGGCCACTTTTGCTTTGCTATTGGGGAGACCATGGTTTCACAAGCTTGGGGGTGTGCCCTCCACTTTGCACCAGTGTAGGCATTGCATTTTTGCATGTGAAACCCGATGATGAGTCTCAGTTGGAGGCACTACCTTTTTAAGTTAAGGATATTGCGGGAAACGGACGTCGAAAGGGGAAATTCGGAATAAGTATGTCATCAAGTTCATTTCACAAGTTCACTATTTTCGTTCGTGCTACGTTCGTTACCACGTTCGAACGTCAAACAGATTGCGGGCATTCGTGCAGCGTTCTAAGAGGTGTTCGAACGGTGTCGGTATTTCTGGTTTTGCTGCTAGGCCCACAGGCCCAAGGCCCTTAAATTACACACAAATTAAATCAATATTAATTAAATTAAACATTGAATTAAATAAAATAATTAAACCATTTACCAATTAAATTAAACATAAAATATAATCATACCTAATTTAGATAAATCAAATATATTAACTTCCTAACTAAACAAAATCATATACTAAATTAAAAATATGTCATGCCTAATTGAATCACTCATAACCAATTTAAAGATATTGACTTCTAATCTAAACCAAATTTGTCCCCCCAATCAATCAAATCCTTTCCTTGTTTGACACCAAATCCAATATTTTTTCTTGTGAGACAAGGGGAAACCCTAGCCCGTCTCTATATAAACAACCCATAACCAAGACATGCACTCCCCTAGCTCATACACATAACTCACACGCAAATCATAAAAAAAAAAGCCCTAGACATTACACACGCAAATTACAAGAAAGAGCAACAAAACCAAAATTTTCTTCATCTCCTCCACTCCATAGCCGAAACGATCATAGCCCCTAAACCCCCCACACATCACCAAAAATCTCCCCCAAACAGCAGCCCCTTTCCACACCGAAAAAAAGCAGCCCAAATCACTCCAAACAACAGCCCAAAAACACCCAAAACAGTCCCTAAAATCCTTAAAACAGTAACATAAAACTGCACTTATAATCCTTCAAATATCACAAAAAAAAAAACTGCACTTAAAACCTTTAGAAAACACCCAAAACAGTCAGTTGAAATGTCAAAACAGTGACCTGAACAGCGAGCAGAAAATACAGAGAAAACAGCAGTAAAACAGAGGCCAAACAGCAAGCAAAACAGCAAAACAGTGAGCTAAGACGCTAAATCAGTGAGCCGGAGAAGTTGAGGAGCTTTACTCTTCCGATCTCCATGAAACGCAAGTCCGAAAGTCGGCAAAAAAGGTTAGACCTGAGAGTATTTTCCACATTCATTTTCTGTTTTATTTTTATTATTTATTGAATATTGTTCGCATGATTGTTTTGTTGAAATGCATGTTGTGGCCCTTGAGTAGATAAATATGCATGTATTACGAAATATTGTATGTTGTGGCCTTGGAATAAAATGAAAGATGTGTCAACTCTCACGGTATATCGGATGGAAACACGGACATAAATTTCATAGCCGATTCTGAATGGACGGTAGTATGATCTGTACTCGGGATACAACTCCACGTACCGCTTGAGTAAACGACACCTTCTTTTGTTTTATATTGCTTTGATTTATTTATTTTTTCGTCATTTGAATTCTGCATGTTACTTTTTGTATGCATGACGCGATCGAGTGCACGGGCTTATTAAGTCAGATTAAAGGTCCCATATTTGGAGGGGTTAAAATCCTTTACCACGATGTTTTGCCGCGCCGGTTGATGTGTGTTCGATTGAATGCAAGATATGTTCAATCGGGCATACTAAGTTTGATATTATTGTATTTATTCTTTGTATGCATGACGTGATCGAGTGCATGGGCTTAGTAAGTCGGATTAAAGGTCCCCTATTTGGAGGGGTTAAAATCCTTTACCACGATGCTTTACCGCGCGGTTGATGTGTGTTCGGTTGGATGTAATATATATCCAATCGAGCATACTAAGTTTGATATTATTGTCTTTATTCTTTGTATGCATGATGCGATCGAGCGCATGGGCTTAGTAAGTTGGATTAAAGGTCCCCTATTTGGAGGGGTTAAAATCCTTTACCACAATGCTTTGCCGCGCCAGTTGGTGTATATTCGATTGGATGTGAGATGAGTTCAATCGGATACGTGAGGTCCCACATTGTGGATTTGTTTGTCTATGAATGTGTTGCATGCATCAGGTCTGGTTCCATTCGAACGCGTTCTCGAACGCCACATGAACGTGAACCTTCTGTTTACCGTTCGAACGCGTTCTCGAACGCTACGCGAACGCACACGCATTTTCCTAGTTCCATCATGCATCAGATCTGGTTCCGTTCGAACGCGTTCTCAAACGCTATACGAACGCGAACCTCTGTTTACCGTTCGAATGCGTTATCAAACGCTACGCGAACGCGCACGCATCTTCTTAGTGTTTAATGCATCAAGTCTGGCTCCGTTCGAACGCGTTCTCGAACACTATACGAATGCAAGCCTTCTGTTTACCGTTCGAACGTGTTCTCGAACGCTACGCGAACGCGCACCCACTGAACTGAGTTATTTTCATCAGATTTCGTACATAATTGTCCCTAGTAGCTATTCCTTAGTATGATGAACCTGATTGTTTCTATGCATTATGCAAGATTGTGTAGGTGTCGTTCATCTGTATTCCCCACATGTATGAGTATAATGCGTTTATTAACTTGTATGCTTGCCGTATGTTAATCTTTATGTATGCAAATTGAGACATAGATTACATGCAAATAGGCTGTATGCAAATTCGGATATGTGTTACTTGTAAATTTAGATGAACTTGTTGATGTATGCATGTGAACTTAGAAGCATGATACTCTTGTAAATAAGTGTTACTTAAGCTTGATTAAATTATTACACAAATCATTTCATTACAAGTGACATAAATAAGGGACCATTCTGAACCCAATGGTTTGAGGTCTTCCCTTGCAAGGGGTGAGTGCGGCCTTAAATCTCATTTTCCCGGTCCACACCGGGTGGCGAGTCCATTATTCTCCGGTTTAGTCCCTGTGGCTACTCCGTACTCCCGACTAGGCCGCGAGCCTAGAACAGCATGTGTTACCCAGTTTCTGTGTCCCACAACCAGGCCATCAAGTTTTCGTATGGGGGAGAGATTATCACTATTAGAGCTGAAGTAGACAATGTGGTTGCGGTCTTGGAGATACAACCTTTCACAAGGTTCCAAGTGTCGGCAACCTTCGAGGAATGGGTGGATCCTAAAGTGGCTAGGATCATGGAGAAGATGAAGTTCGAGCCGAGCAAAGGTTCGAGTGTTGGAGGAGCATTGCCAAACTTCAAAGGGCAAAAAAACAGGAGGGGATTGGGATACAAGTCCGACGAGGATAAGCTGAAGACCAAAAAGAAAGGACTGAAGCTGACAGAATACTTCGTGAATACAAAGGGGTATCAAGGAGAGCCTGAACCAGTGGAAGTCAACGGGATCATGGTACCAGGATTTGAAATCTTCCAGGATGTGATGGGTAAGAAACCACTGGCAGTAGAAGTTGCAAAGGAGGAAGACAAGTGGGAAGAAGAGCTGATGCAGCTGGAAAGCTTGACTCTCAAAGAGAGCAATGAGACCGAAGTGTTGGGTTTCTATTCGGTCCCAATGATCAATTCAAGCATCAAACATGTGTGAATACTACAATGAAGAATAGCGGAATCATACTCACATTAATCGGTTGAGCGATACGATGAACACAAAATTTGCTTTCAAAAAGTCAAATGAATTTGGAGCCAAAAATGGCAATAAATGCCATCAACCACTCTTGTCACTATTCACATCAAAAGTGACAAGACATCACTTCACTCAAAGTGATGTGACTTCCATCACTTGATTGACTAGTGATTTGACGCTTGATGTGACTTGTGGGCCGCACTTTAATTTGCAATGCGAGTGCGCCCGTAAACACTTTCGGGCTCGAGTTCGCTAATTCCAAATTAACGAATTTTTCGTTGCGACGTAATTAAATCAAATTTAATTAAATAATGTGCCTAGCAAAATTACTATTCATGTCGCTAACGAATTAATTCTAGATTAACTCGTTCGCCCGAATTAAAATCTAATTTTAATTCTGCGTCGAAATCCAATTTCGTTTAATATATCGAATATATTAATTTTATCGATTAATTCCAAATCAATCGTTCTCTCTCTTTAAATAATATTTTATCCTAGATAAAATATCTCTGTAATTAATCCCAAATTAATTTTCTCTCTCTACTAATTAATCCCAGATTAATTAAGTGCGAGTCATACGTCATCGGAGAATCTTCGGGAAGCGACCCATGAGATCCTCAGATATGTTGGCAGTAAATCAGGTCGTCGGACTATCCGAACACATAAGTACCTAGTACTACATTTTTACCGATTTACAAGACAAGGATGGCTTCTAGCAAAGCGCCATGCCTACCCAATTCTCCAGAAATATCCTTACAGGAATATATGATCTATATCAGGCATTACGTATTTCGATCCAGTATCGGATGTCACGTGCTAGGCCTGGGGCTGGAATTGTGTCTGCCTCGTACGAAGCACATATCGGATCTCTGGTAACTAGTCTCTATAATCGGATAATCATGACCTAGTCATATTATCCCGATGACTGCAGTACATAAGAGAACCAGTTTCGTATCCTACGTGATCATCATCTCCACTATGACTGGAGTGATACTTCCGTCTCGACATCACACCCAATACACTACGATTCTCAATATACCCAGAAGCGGCGTACACAGAACCTGTTAAAGCCCTGGACGACCAAAACCAAAGTACATTGATTGTCGCAAGTATTAGCGGTGCAAGTCTCAGGTTAAGACCAAAAACACCTACCCTAATTCGGACTTCCATAGACACATAGTCATACTACCAATGGAATTTCGAAGGGTCTATCTAGAGCGAAGTTGCTTCCGTACCATCGGTAAACACAACCTCCTATTACACTTGCATGAGTATCATATACCCAAATATATGAGAACTATGCCGTTATGCTCCCACAACTCGCACAAGTGTAATACTAGTTTATTCCGCATTATCGATGTCTAGTCAAGATAATACTACGACTAGGGATATTTGATGATTAAACCTTCATGGATTGATACTGTCTCATATCTTATCAATCCGGAACTAATCATATGTGTTGAGTTTCAATCAAGTCCCAAGGATCAAAAATCATGCATAACGAGTTGAATACATATCAAAGGAGTGCGGAATAACTCACATTGATCGGTAGAGATGCAACAAAGATGGAGTGCGAACTGCTCTCCCTTGCTCGGCAGTGAGCTGCGCGTGTGGTGGTCGACATGGGGCTGCACGGTGGTGACTGGTTCGGCCATGGGAGACACCATTGAAGCTCCAAGCTTCAAGCTTCCAAGCTCACGAACTCACTTCCCTATCACCTTTGTATCACTCATGGTGTGCTAGCACTAAGTCTTCTTCCTTGCTTCCCTTTTATTCGGTCAAACCAGAAATTTTGAGAAGATGAAACGGTTCCAAACCGTGAAGGAGAAGAAGAAGAAGAAAAGAGAGGAAAAGGTTTTTCACAAGAAACCGTAAAAAGAGAGAGGAGAATGAATTAGAAAATAATTGTAAAAGTTTATATAATTTCCAAAAATATTTAATAAACCATTTACTTTTTCTATTTCAAAAAGCAAAGCATTAAATGCTTGTCTATCACCTCAAATCAATTCACATCAATCACTCAAATGTCACATCACTCAAAGTGACATGTGATTTGACGCTTGATGTGACTTGTGATTTTGACGCTTGATTTGACTTGCGTGCCGCACTTGAATTCGAAATGCGAATGCACTCGCAAACAATGCCGGGCTTGGGTTCGCTAATTCCAAATTAACGAATTTTCCGTTGCGTCGTAATTAAATGATTACGCCTAGCGAATTCACTATTCACGTCGCTAACGAATTAATTCTAAATTAATTCGTTCGCCCGAATTAAAATCTAATTTCAATTCCGCGTCGAAATCTAATTTCGTTATAATATATCGAATATATTAATTTATCGATTAATTCCAAATTAATCGTTCTCTCTCTTAACGATATTTTATCCGAGATAAAATATCTCCGTAATTAATCCCAGATTAATTTTCTCTCTCATCGAATTAATCCCAGATTAATTAAAGTGCGAGTCATACGTCATCGGTGAATCTTCAGGAACTGACCCATGAGATCTCCGGATATGTTGGCAGTAAATACGGTCGTCGGACTATCCGAACACGTAAGTACCTCGTACTACGTTTATACCGATTTACAAGACAAGGTTGGCTTCTAGCAAGCGTAGTATACCGTAGTATTGTGCATATCGGCCCAGTATCGGATAGTCACGTGCTAGGGCTGGGGCTGGATAAGTGTCTGCCCCGTCCGAAGCACATGTCGGATGTCTGGTAACTAGTCTCTATAATCGGATATGCATGACCTAGTCATAACATCTCGATGGTTGCGCAACACTTAAGAGCACTAATACCGTATCTGCGTGACATCATCTCCACTATGACTGAAGTGATACTTCCGTCTTGACATCACACCCAATACACTACGACTCTCTGATAAACCCAGAAGTGGTGTACGCAGAACCGGTTAAAGCCCTGTACCACCAAGACCAAAGTCTATCGATTATCGTAAGTATTAGCGATGTAAGTCTCAGGTTAAGACTATACACACCTACCTTGATTTCGGCCTCCCATAGACACATAGTCATAATATAATGGGATTCCGAGGGGTCTATCCAGAGCGAAGCTGTTTCCCGTACCATCGGTGAACACAACCTCCTATCGCACTTGCATAAGTATCCAATACTTATATATATGAGAACTATGCCGTTGTGCCCTCACAACGCACACAAGTGCAATACTAGCCTATTCCGCATTATCGATGTCCAGTCTCGATAATACTCCGGCTAGGGATATTTAATGATTAATCCTTCGGGGATGATACTGTCTCATATCATTCTCAATCCAGGAACTAATCATAGGGACCTCTCTTCATTATTTATATATCTATGGTGATCTAATCACAAATGATGAGAGTGCAATTTCCTTGTCACATAGTTAATTTGCTACAACAACACAATGATCTGTGCAAATAGTGACGCTATGGGTCATTTTGTCCAACAATCTCCCACTTGGCACATAGCCAGTCACTCAAGTGTCCCACACCCGAACTATGTACGGTTCGCTCAAATTGCTGAGGAAAGGTTTTCGTCAGCGGATTTGCTTAATTATCGTCTGACGCGATTTACACGATCATCACATCGCCACGATGTATGATCCGAACGAATCAGATGATATAGAAGTATATATCTGGATCGTCGATGAGACCTTTAATTCCTTAGCCTGTGCTGACGCCTAGCTCAGCTGCTAAAAGAATTATATCTAATCTAATTCGATTTATTTTCGATCCAAATGGCTTCTATTGCTGCCTCAGCTGCAGCAATAATCCGCATTTGTTGTTTATTCGGCAACAGTTATCTTGCTCGGAAGATTTCCAGCTCACTGTCCCAGTGTTCAAACTTTATAGTACCGCAGTATTTACCGTTTTGGAAACTTGCAGCAGTGATCCTAGTCACTTCAAGTTCTCCTACTCCATTATTTAAGACAACATCTTTAGTTCTCTAAGATACTAATAGATGTCATTAACTTCAATCCAATGACTTTCGCTTGGATTGACCCGATTGTGACTCCATATGCTCAAAGCGTATGAGACACCATATCAAGTACATTTTAAATGTACAATTTCCAAAGAGTGTTAACAACTCCAAATCTATCCCTGTAGATCTTTATTCCTTGAATAAAGGTTGTTACTCCCCAGAATTCTACGGAGAATTTCTATGAAAGAATATCTATGAAAGCCAAGCTTTCACCAATTGCTTTATGGGAATTTCATTGTCAGTGCCCTCCCACTAACCTCCTTATATACACAAGAATTATTTCGTTCTGAGTCAAATCATAAACCATTATGATTATTTCAGAACGTCAGTTCCAAGAACCTTATGCTTGTTTCAATCCAAACATGGATCGAATAACCCGCAAACCTTGTTTGTCGGTTATACAAAATCGTCAGGATGTTGTAAGCATCCTCCAAAAGGTTTCTTTTCAGGAAAGCGATTTTGATCTGCAACTGACACATTTCATAAATGAAATATGCAGTTATCAACAAGCATCTTCAAAATGGATTTACCATGGCAACAGGTAAAAGGTTGAAACCGTTATTAACACAATGTTGATAACGATACCTTTCCGTCAAAAGCCTAGCTTTGTACGTTGGTATGTTGCCTTCCATGTATGTCTTCCTTGAAGACGTTTAATGTACCAATAGGCACAATGCCTTGTGGTACAACAACTAGTATCCAATAGTTGTTATATATGGAATCCATTTCGGATTCATGGCACTTTGCCATAATAGGGAGTCGATACCTCGTATCACTTCCTCAAAACGTAGTCGGTGGATATACCTTCATAAGATTGACATCTTTATGAGGTTAGATCAGAAACCCATACCCTAGGTCGTTTTCTGACGCTATCCGATCTACTCAGTTCTTGTGTATTCGAAGATTAATGGTACAGATTCATCATTGATGAACTATTTGTGTTCCATTACGGACCTTGTGCCTTGAACAGTTATTACTCTCGATTTTCATCGAGTATCACTATCCTCCCACTGACCACTGCATATCGGTATTCCTCTCAGGAAAAACCGCATGGTGAGCAACAATCACATTGTTCTCATGTGAGATTTATAAGTACTATACTTATGGTTTCCCTTAGGATAACCTATATTGGCACTTATCCAATTTGGGTCCTTAGTTTGGTATCATCCAAACGTTATGCCTGGCATACCCAAATTATCAGGAATGAGAAACCTCGTTTCTTCCCTGTTCATATCCTATATGACATCTGTCAAACAGATTTATATGGAACCTTATTCTAAATAAGTTATTGCACTGTTAAAACTTATCCGTTGAAGGAAATGGTAGCTCAGAGCGACTAATGATTAGCCTTATCATGTCTAACATGATTCGGTTAATCCGTTTGGACACACCGTCACTTTGACGTGTTCCGAGAGGAGTCCCCATTTGAAAGAATACTATACTCTTTCAAGTATATAAGAAACTTATTGCTTAATTATTTTCCATTACGGTCTTACCGTGACGGTATAATACTATAGCCGATCTGTTTGTCTATTTCGTGTCGAAACTCTAAAAGTTTCCGATTTGTGTTCTTCAAAGAAACACATAACCATAACGTGATGCCACATCCGTTTAAGGTCACGAAATATTCATGTTCACATCTAGCCTAGCTAGATATGGCCCACTTACTTCACCATGAATAGGGCTAACAGGTCGGTGGCCCTTATACTATTACCAAGTAAATAGTATTTTAGGTACTTTACCTAATAAACTAGATTCGCAGACCTTATTTGAATAGTCAAATCAGTCCTAGTACCCACTCTTCAAAAGTGTGGATATACGAGTCTCGTTAAATTGTGTCCTAGACAACAATGCCACAAATAAGTCTCTATTGATCAAATCAATTTGAGCTATTTATTTGTCATTTTATATTTTGAGATTTTATTTATATTCAAAATATAAATTCTATTATTTACATCTAATGTATTATATCTCAATATCATCTTTATATAATAACACTTAGTGTTCTATAATATAAAGGTTTTATCCGCAAAATTAAACAAACACTGATATAGAGATAATGTCTCTAGTCAAACTAGTTACATTATAACAGTCCCTAATTTAAGTATATACCCAAGGGTAGTTCCTAAACTTAGGTATCTACGGTCGAAACAGCGACTTTCGTCCCGTTTCCGATTCGCAGAGAAATCTCGGCTTGAAGTCAGTATCCAGCTCATAGCGGATTCTGAACATCAATACATATATTTTATGTACCACACTAAGTACTTAAAATCCAATTTCAATACTAGTAGTGAACATAACTTTGACAATTATTTTTAAAGTTAGAGCCTTGCCCTTTCTTTAATTCCTTTGTGTCTTCCATATCCAAATGGTAGTCACTTTGGTATATGTCAATTATCCTTTTCAATATTTTAGGAACCTTAGGCCAAGCCTTGGGTTTTTAGAATATCGAAACGATGTGCACCTCGTGCTACATGCCCTAATTGCAAACTTTGACTTTATCTCCTCTAGAATAGTCAATTAATTCTCCAAGAATTATAATTGCAATTTTAATACTTCTTAAATCTAAAATTAGATTTATGACAAGTATATTAAATTAAGCATTAAAGTCATCATCACATAAATCTTCCAAAGATTTTATGCTCTACTTATTTTGCTTAATTTTGGCTTAAGGTATAATAAGTTATTTTATCAAATAAAGTAACCTATTATTTATTCCCAATTTGAAAATTAAAGTCGTTTAAATACATTTTCAATCCCAGGATTATGTCTTAAACATTAATCTTTCATTTATATCTTGATTCTAATAGTCCCTATTTAATCAACGATTTGTGGTACTATTTATTATAATGATTATAATAGTCCAACTATATAATCAAATATAATCTAAATTAATTAACCTCAATACATTGATTACTATAATCCAATTATAAAATCAACTGTAAACTGAAATTAATTAATTCAAATATATTGATTAATATAATCCAATTATATATAATCAAATAATACAGTCCAACTGTTTATTAAAACAACAATTTAAATATTAGTCCAACTAACATTTAATATTACGACGAAATAATTTGAATGAGCGCGTATGGCGAGTAATTGAACGAATATTGCAAATTAAATTCTTGCCTCCCACTATTTTTCGGCGAGCCTCTAACCCTCTGTCGAGTACTCGGGAAACCGTGTTTCCTAGTGGGCTAGAATCCCGTTAAATATCACACAATCTTGACTTTGGCCAACAAATTGTATGATAATTAACTAGGTAGATCTCGAAGATCAATTGGATCTCATCCAACTCCTAGATCCAGTAGGTGGACATCCAAGTCCCAAACATATATCTTATATATGCCTATACATCGAATGTATACCCTACCTAACCTTTTTCCTCTGAATCAACTAGGCCTTGGCTTTGGCACAACAAACCTAGTGATCCCAGTCAAGCGCGGACCCATTGACCATGGAAGCTTCGTAATCAATGTCGTTGGACAAGAAGTGGTCTTGACTTTGGCCAACAAACCACAACTTGGACAAGACACCAATATGGAACAAAGCCTCGTGATTCAAACACATCTTCGACGGACAAGGGCTTGACTTTGGCCAACAACCCCTGCCAATCTCGGATCTTGAGTAAGAATCACTCAATGGAAGGAAAAGGCGCATGATATTTAATGAGGGTTTTTCGCGTGCAAATTGGCAACCAATTTATTATCTTTGTTAAGGTCTCATCATCATACACCCTTAAACATGCATTCTAAACACATAATAAAGCGCATATGATAAAATAATAATGATATGCGGATGGATATTTTACACATTGATCCTAGATCAAATCTCTCACTTCTCTCTCTCCCGCTAGCACAAATATTTCTTCTACCCTTCTACCCGTTACACTACTTCTAAGAAACCTCATTTACATTGAGGGGAATAGGTGAGAAGAGAATACAAAGAATAGGAGGTGATAAGGCTGGACACGCAGGTCCAATTAATAAATCAAATTTATTACAATTTCCAAAATCGCCCCACCCGACTAATATCCATCCGATATACATTATTCAAACATCACAACCATGTATTCATACAAGCATGTTATCAATCAATCAATCATCAATCAAATTAATTAATCTGATAATTAGTGATCATCCAATGTTCAAACAAAGATTTGATTTTGTTCGAGTCAAACTCGTATTGGCGACAAGTACTTAAAGTACGAATTCCCGAATTAAATTAAATTACATGATTAAATCCAATTTAATACGTATTTAATTCTAATTCATTATTTAATTCTAAATTAAATATTACACTTTATAAAATAAACCTTTACGACTTAAATTCCAATTTAATCGTTACGGGTCTCAAAGCCCGATTAATATCCAATATTAATTTAATTAAAGTCTAATGGGCTTTTAATTAATTTCTTGAGGCGTGGACTTTTGGTCAACTCGGGTCAAACCGAATAACCAAAATCCAATCCGGGAGTTACCCCATAAGCCCATAAATTAATTTAGGCCCATTAGGCCCAATTAAACGTTAAAGGTTCATTAGTCGCATTTGGGCCTTTTGGAAGCGGTTTTAGGCCTAATTGGATCCAACCAATTTTGGCCTAAACCAACTTTGTACAACAAAGTCCAATAAACCCAATAACAACTTTAAAAGCCCAAATCCAATTTTAAGGCCCAATAATTTAATTTCAAAAATTCCAAATTTTCCAATTAAATTACCTAAAGTGTATAGCATTATTAATTACCCAAATCAAAGTTTCCAAAACACTAAATTTGTCCAATTAATCATGCTTAACATCAATGAATCATGTCCAACATAATTTGATCAAAATCAAACCCAATTTCATGCTTCAAGTGTCTCGGCCAAAGAGGGAAATTATGCCCAAATCAAATTCAATCCAATTGAACCAAATTAAACATAAATTCAACATCCCCAAATGATTTGCAAGTCATCCAATGAACAAAAAATCAAAAATCCAAGACAATATTAGGGTTCATATTTTCGGCCATCACAAGCAAATTGGGGAAAATTGTTCCAAACACTTTTTCATCAAATTGATCTAATCAATCATCAATTAAAAACATTTAAGCATTCTAATTCATCCAATTTCATTAAACATGCTCAAAATCAAGTTTACCCAAATTAAAGTTTTGGCCAACAATAAGCAAATTGGGGAAAATCAATCCAATTAATTTTTCTTCAAATTGATTACATATAACTCTAAGTTATTCATATACAAACATTCTTAAACAAACAATTTGTCAAAATCATGCTTAAATCAAAAAGCCCAAATTTTGCTCAAGAACCCTAAAAACGTTTTATGCACAAATGGCTCTGATACCATTGTTGAGTTTCAATCAAGTCCCAAGGATCAAAAATCATGCATAAACGAGTTGAATACATATCAAAGGAGGTGCGGAATAACTCACATTGATCGGTAGAGATGCAACAAAGATGGAGTGCGAACTGCTCTCCCTTGCTCGGCAGTGAGCTGCGCGTGTGGTGGTCGACATGGGGCTGCACGGTGGTGACTGGTTCGGCCATGGGAGACACCATTGAAGCTCCAAGCTTCAAGCTTCCAAGCTCACGAACTCACTTCCATATCACCTTTGTATCACTCATGGTGTGCTAGCACTAAGTCTTCTTCCTTGCTTCCCTTTTATTCGGTCAAACCAGAAATTTGAGAAGATGAAACGGTTCCAAACCGTGAAGGAGAAGAAGAAGAAGAAAAGAGAGAAAAGGGTTTTCACAAGAAACCGTAAAAAGAGAAGAGAGAGAATGAATTAGAAAATAAAAATTGTAAAAGGTTTATATATTTCCAAAAATATTTAATAAACCATTTACTTTTTCTATTTCAAAAAGCAAAGCATTAAATGCTTGTCTATCACCTCAAATCAATTCACATCAATCACTCAAATGTCACATCACTCAAAGTGACATGTGATTTGACGCTTGATGTGACTTGTGATTTTGACGCTTGATTTGACTTGCGTGCCGCACTTGAATTCGAAATGCGAATGCGCTCGCAAAAAATGCCGGGCTTGGGTTCGCTAATTCCAAATTAACGAATTTTCTGTTGCGTTGTAATTAAATGATTACGCCTAGCGAATTCACTATTCACGTCGCTAACGAATTAATTCTAAATTAATTCGTTCGCCCGAATTCCGATTAAAATCTAATTTCAATTCCGCGTCGAAATCTAATTTCGTTATAATATATCGAATATATTAATTTATCGATTAATTCCAAATTAATCGTTCTCTCTCTTTAACGATATTTTATCCGAGATAAAATCTCTCCGTAATTAATCCCAGATTAATTTTCTCTCTCATCGAATAATCCCAGATTAATTAAAGTGCGAGTCATACGTCATCGGTGAATCTTCAGGAACCGACCCATGAGATCTCCGGATATGTTGGCAGTAAATACGGTCGTCGGACTATCCGAACACGTAAGTACCTCGTACTACATTTATACCGATTTACAAGACAAGGTTGGCTTCTAGCAAAGCGCCTGCCTACCCAATTCTCCAGAAATATTCTTACAGGAATATATAGATCTGTATCAAGCGTAGTATACCGTAGTATTGTGCATATCGGCCCAGTATCGGATAGTCACGTGCTAGGGCTAGGGCTGGATAAGTGTCTGCCCCGTCCGAAGCACATGTCGGATGTCTGGTAACTAGTCTCTATAATCGATATGCATGAGACCTAGTCATAACATCCCGATGGTTGCGCAACACTTAAGAGCACTAATACCGTATCTTGCGTGACATCATCTCCACTATGACTGAAGTGATACTTCCGTCTTGACATCACACCCAATACACTACGACTCTCTGATAAACCCAGAAGTGGTGTACGCAGAACCGGTTAAAGCCCTGTACCACCAAGACCAAAGTCTATCGATTATCGTAAGTATTAGCGATGTAAGTCTCAGGTTAAGACTATACACACCTACCTTGATTTCGGCCTCCCATAGACACATAGTCATAATACCAATGGGATTCCGAGGGGTCTATCCAGAGCGAAGCTGTTTCCCGTACCATCGGTGAAACACAACCTCCTATCGCACTTGCATAAGTATCCAATACTTATATATATGAGAACTATGCCGTTGTGCCCTCACAACGCACACAAGTGCAATACTAGCCTATTCCGCATTATCGATGTCCAGTCTCGATAATACTCCGGCTAGGGATATTTAATGATTAATCATTCGGGGATTGATACTGTCTCATATCATTCTCAATCCAGGAACTAATCATAGGGACCTTTCTTCATTTATATATCTATGGTGATCTAATCACAAATGATGAGAGTGCAATTTCCTTGTCACATAGTTAATTTGCTACAACAACACAATGATCTGTGCAAATAGTGACGCTATGGGTCATTTTGTCCAACAATATGGACCTTTCATCTCATTTATAATCTTGGTGATCTATCACAAATGATAAGAGCAATTTCCTTTTGTCACATAGTTAATTTGTACACAACACCATGATCTATACAAATAGTGATGCTATGGGTCATAACTGTCCAACAATCTCCCACTTGGCCTATAGCCAATCACTCAAGTGTCCTACACCCGAACTATGTCGATTCGCTCAAATTTTTGTTTGAGAAAGTGATTTCGTCAGCGGATTTGCATGACTATCATCTGATGCGATTATTCGATCATCAATTGCCATGATGTATGATCCGAACGAATCAGATAAATAATTAAAGTATATATATGGATCGTTGATGAGACTATTAATTCTTTAGCCTGCGTGTAGCCTAGCTCAACTGCTAACAGAACTATTCCTAATCTGATTAGGATTATTATTAATCCAGAGGCTTCTATTACTGCCTCAGCCGCAGCAATAATCCATTTTTTTGTTTATCCCGTAACAGTATCTTGCTTGGAAGATTTACAGCTCACTGTTCCGTTATTCAAACTGTATAGTACCGTTTTACGACTTATAGTCGTTATTGTCGGTTAGGAAACTTGCAATGGTGAACCCAGTCACTTCAAGTTCTCATTCTTCATAGTATAAGACAACATCATTAGTTCTCTAAGATACTAAAGGATGTTCTTAACATCAATCCAATGACTATCACTTGGATTGGCCCGATTGTGACTCTATATGCTCAAAGTATATGAGACACCAGGTCGCGTACATTTATTTCAATGTACGAGTTCTCGGAGCGTACTAACAACTTTAAATCTAACCTAGTAGATCTTTATTCCTAGAATAAAAGTTGTTTCTACCAAGAATTCTACAGAGAAGTTTCCATGAAAGCCAAGCTTTCACCGATTGTATTATGGGAATATCATTTCCAAGAAATGACATGTCATCATTATTTAGGACATTCATTGTCAGTGCGCTCCCACTAACCTCGTTATATACACAAGAATCATTTCCGTTTTGAATTAAATCATATACCATTATGATTACATCAAAATGACAATTCCAAGAACACAATGCTTGCTTCAATCCATCCATGGATCGAATAACCTTGCAAACCTTGTTTGCTTGTTTTTGGTACGAAAAAACCGTCAGGATGTTGTAAACATCATCCAAAAGGTTTCCGTTAAGGAAATCAGTTTTGGCATTCAGTTGTCATATTTCATAAATGAAACATGCAGCATCAGCAAGCATTATCCAAATGGATTTACCAATGGCAACAGGTAAAAGGTTTCGTCGTAATCGACACAATATTGATAACGATACCTTTTCGCTACAAGCCTAGATTAGTACGTTGGTATGTTGCCTTCCTTGTATGTCTTCCTTGAAGACTGATATAGTACCAATAGGCACAATGCCTTCTGGTACAACAGCTAGTATCAAAACTTAGTTGATATACATGGAATCCATTTCGGATATCATGGCACTTTGCCATAATAGGGACTCGATACCTTGTATCACTTCCTCATACGTAGTTAGTTCGTATTCCTCAATAAGATTGACATCTTTATAAGGTGAGATCAGAAACCCATACCTCCCAGGTTGTTTTCTGACTCTCTCCGACTTACGTGGTTCTTGTGTATTGGAAGATTTATTGGTATAGTTTCATCTTTGACGAACTATTTGTGTTCCATTAAGGAATCGGTGCCTGGAATAGTATTACTTCGATTTTCATCGAGTTTTACTTTCCTCCCACTTACCATTGCATATCGGTATTCCTCTTAGGAAAACCGCATGGCGAGCAACAATTACATTGTTCTCTAGTGAGTTGTATAAGTACTATACTTTGGTTTCCCTAGGATAACCTACAATTTCGGCACTTATCCAACTTAGGTTCTAGTTTGGTATCATCCAAACATATGCCCAGCATTCCCAAATTTTCAGGAATGAGAAAACCCAGTTTCTTTCCTGTTCATATCTAATATGAAGTTTGTCTAACAGATTTTTATGGAACCTTATTCAAAATAAGTTTTGCACTGTTTATGCATATCCGTTGAAGGAAATGGTAGCTCAGAGCGACTCAGGATTAACCTTATCATGTCCAACAAAATTCGGTTTCTCTGTTCGGACACACCGTCAAACTGACGTGTTCTGGGAGGAGTCCTCATTGAAAGAATACTATACTCTTTCAAGTATTTGAGAAACTTATTGCTTAAGTATTTTCATCATGGTCTAATCATGGTGTTTAATACTTTAGCCGATCTGTTTGTCTACTTCATGTCAAAACTCTTTTATTTACAAAATAGTAACCCCAAACAGCAGGAAAAATAGCAAAAACAGTAGTCTAAAACAGAGAAAACAACAGCCCAAAACAGCGAGGCGACGAAGGAAAACATTGAACCAGTGAACCGGAGGAGTTGCGGAGCATTAACCCTTCCGACGGCCGCGTAACGCACTTCCAAGAGGCGACTTAAAAGGTAAGACCTGAGGCACCCTTTTATTTACTCTCGTTTATCTTTTTCGATTATTTATTAGCATTTATTCGCATGCATATTGTTGGTCCATGTATGTGATTGTTGATTGGATGAATGATTTTGTGCTATCTCTCGCGGTATATCGGATGGAAACCCAGACATAAATTCCGTAGCCGAATCCGAATGGACGGTAGTGCGGTCTGTACTTGGGATACAACTCCCTGTATTGCTTGAGAAACGCACATATTTCGTTTTGTCTACTCTTGTGTTCGCCTATTATTCATTATTTCACTATTTATTTTTCGCATGCTATTTATTTATGCAATGATAATGTAATGCGCATGGACAAATCACGTTGGATTAAAGGTTCTCCGTTCGAGGGATGAAAAGTATAAGGGCTACCTTTACCACGATGCTTTTGTCGCGCCGGACATAATATGTTGGGTTGAACGTGCGATATGTTCAATCGGGCATTCGAGATCCTATATAGATGTTGGCCTTGGTCGCATCTCTTTCCTTTTATTCTTGTTATTCACTTTTTGTGTCGCATCACTTCACGTTTATTTTCATGCATAATCCCTCTTTAGTTATTTCTTTCACGTTAGGAATTTAATTATACCACTTCAATGTTTATGCTTAGACAGTTATTATTTATTTATATTTCCGCATTTATCTATTTAATATGTTCATGAGATTGCGTGTTTTCCTTTATTTCGTTTACTCCTATGTATGCAAACTTAGATATAGGTTATTCTTATATGTGTATGTTGCGTAGACTTGGTTATATTATCGCATGAATCTGTTCATTACAAGTGACATAAGTAAGGGACCATTCCGAACCCAACGGTTTGAGGTCTTCCCTTGCGAGGGATGAGTGCGGCCTTAAATCATTTCCCAGTTCACGCTGGGTGGCGACTCCTTTATTCTCCGATTTAGTCCCCCTGCGGGCTACTCCGTACTCCCGACCGGGCCGCGAGCCTGCAACAGCGTCGCCGATTTCTGTGTCCTACACCTGTTTCTTCTGAAACCATTCTAATACTCTTAATACATCATAATATACTGCTTTAAACCATCTCGTTAGCTCAAATCCTTAAATTACGTATTTTCGAACAATCTCCCGAAAAAATTTCCGAAAATGCTACAGAAGGATTTTGAAACATCTAGAACTTTTCAAAACCATCTAAACATCATCATATCATCATAACTAACTCATAACTATGATTACGTTCATCAAAACATCGACGTGTGAGAAAGCCAGTTTTACCAGAAACTCGCATAACCCGCTGGATCGCTCTAATTCGTTTCGATTTCACTCGAATTCTACAGACAATATAAATTCAATACATTCTAGCATAATTAATGCAATACATATTAATACATAACTCTACAAATCTACTGGAAGCATCTGAATATTATATGCTTTACTTGAAAATAGTGAGTTTTTATCGGGATATCTAACCAAAATTTCAAGGGAACCAGCAGACTCCCAACGTTCCCATGAATGCGTAGGAATCAACAAAATTCAAATCGGAGAAATTGTGCGAATGAGTTTCACTATTCACCATTCGTTTCTTCCTCATTTCGCGTGAAATGAAACGACGAGCCAAGATTGAGATAAGGAGCTCGCGCACATTCTTCATGTTTTTTCTCTCCATTTTCGGTGACTCCAGGGCCGTTTCCAGCCACCATTCGACGCAAGATGGCTGAACGTCCCTAACCATGCCGGTGTGTCGAGCGGTGGTGGCCGAAAGGCCGGCCGCTGGGCATCTCTCTCTTGCAGGTGAGTGAGAGGTAAAGTGAGAGAGTGTTTATAGTTTTGACCATTTTGCAATTATCTAAACTTATGGGTATTAATGAATTTTCATAAAATTATAAATTAGCCCTGTAAAATTACAAACAGATCCCTGACATTATATTATTTTAGAAATTCATATTTTTGAAACTCTCCTGATGTAAATTTCAAAAAGTATTCTACACAAAAGTTGCTCGTATCGAAAAAAGAGTCAATTGGTTCAAGAATCGCCTTAATTGGAGTTCATTTGCTATTTCTATAGTCGAAACAACGAAACTTCCTCATATAAAAAAATATTTAAGAAAATACGAGTAATCGATCCTTTCAAATTATGCAATTTTCAAAGTTAGGAAACGTACTTCAAGATATTCTGACATATTATCAACACTAAAATTTATATTCTCCAATTTCATCGATTTCTAGACCTAAATTTCCATTTGAGAAATCTTATTTTTGAAAATTTCGGGATATTATAAGGGAGCTGAAAACAGACGAGCTAAAAGGGGTGAAAGATGATCTTTTAAAAAAAAAGTATTGCCAGAAATTAAACACCGAAGGGCATAAATGTCAATTTCACAACTTGAAACCTGATTCTAGTTCTAGGGCTCGAAGGTTCGTTGAATCTCTGGCTGGAACTATCCGAAATTTCACAGAAATTAAACAAAATCAGCTGCAGTGAATCCCTATAAAGACCCTAAGTTTCACCGAAATGTCATTCCTCGATGAATTTCAAGCCAGTAAGCTCTCTAAGTCTCTGTCTAATGTTTGCTGTTTTTTTTTTTTTTTTTTTTATAGAAACCCTAATTTAAGCTGATTCTGATGACATGATTATTTAATTTTATAATTAATTTTTTTTTTTTTTTTGTAATTCATGCCATTTTTTTTTAAATGTATTCTTAGTTTGGTTTTCATTGCCAAAGTTCTGTTCCTCATTTTTATTCTTTATGTTTGAATGTAGGATCGAACAAATTGAAATTATTAGAGTTTAGGATTTGTAAGATTATTCTACATTAATTGCTATGGAATTCGCATTCGATAATTGTTTAACTTGCATAAAGAAAAAGGATATCTTCGTAATAATAAAAACGCTAGTGCACCTTAACCAAGGTTTTGGAAAAGGTTTTAAATTGATCAGTTATTTATATTGAACGTAAAATTCCTCCACGTTATGTCTGAAGTTTAGTGTACGGTGTAGTAGAAGTAACGAACGCTAGTCGTAATGATTCACCTTTAAATTAATTGTCTAAGTTTTTGGGACTTTGTGCTAACTAGCAAAGAGCTAGCAAAGAGAGGATGTGCCTTCGGTGAGGTCACTTCATTGTGATGTGGAAGTCACAGGTTCAAACTGCAGAAATAAGGCTGCATACATATTTAATCCTCACCAGAGTCCAGAGTGTGGGAAGTCTCGTGCTCTGGGCCATTGCTAACTAGCCAAGACATCGAGACCAAATGTTGAGATTTGTTTTTCATTATTTTTTATGTTTACTCTTTGCACAATGCTTTTATGTAGATCTGGAATCACTGCCCAATATTCTTCAGAAGAAGTATGCATTGTTGAGAGATCTTGATAAAAGTTTACAAGGTTTGCTTTCTAATAACAATCTTTCTTTTAGTGGATTAATAAGCATAAACATAATCATTATTGTTGTTTTATGATCAATCTCATCTTATTGTTATCATCATCATCTTATCTCATTTATTTCTTAACCTCTGGAAAAAAAAAAAATAAATAAATAAAAAAAGAAGGAATACCAACAGATTTATGCTATTGAAAGTTAGAGGTCTTCTTAATTTATTACTTAATTACTCTTTGATATAGTCTGAACGTTGTCATTGTTTTAGATCATGTAGTGATGTTAGTTAGAGACTCCATTGTGGATGCGAGCTAGATGGAAACAACTGTAGCCACTAGTTTATTGTAACTGTGTGTTGCAGATGATTGTATGTATTCATCATGCTGTCATGTACCTGGATTGAAAAGGTTGTGAAGATGTATCAGATCTGTATTTGAATCTAAGTCTCCACCGTGGTACTAAAAGGTGATGTGCATGTGCTGTAGTTATGATCTTGATTTTTGCTTAGGATCCACTGGTAAGATTTGGTGTCTAACAGGAGATTTTATCAGTTCTGTGTTAAGCATATTGGGAACATTTTTGTTTTTGTTTTTTCCTTCTCCCTCCACCGCCTCCCTTATGAATAGAATCTTCATAAAGATTTCCCTTGATCAAGCACCAGTGCTTTTATACCCGTCTGTGACATGGTGTGGGCTCGATGCCCTTGTAAGCTAGGACGTGTTTCACATATTCTTGGCCAGGCATGCTTAATTAGGAACATTGGTCAAAATTGGAGCAGTGACACCTACCCCACTTATAGTCTGCCAGTCATTCTACGGCTTTGTTATGATGTATTAGTACCTAGGTGAACATACTTGTATGAAGAAGTATATATAAATGGTTTCAAGTAATTATTCTTATGTTTATGGACATATTTTTTCTCTGTTTGGGCTGGGATTCTCAAGTGCAGTGTTGTTTCTTATGTACACTTGCAGAAATCCAAAGACAAAATGAACAACGATGTGAACAAGAAATAGAGGATCTTAAGCGGGAAATTAGGGCTGGGAATATTACACACCAAATACTTCATTGATCAGATTCTCAGATGATGCCCTTGATGAGCAAAAACATAGCATCAGGATTGCAGATGAAAAGGTCGCCTTGGCTGTTCAAGCATATGATTTGGTATGTAGATTTTTTGTTTAAAATCTACATTGGATTGATGCACATTACTTGTTTTTCTGACTCCTTTTTTTTTTAACTTTCTGAATGTTGGTTGTTATCAATTTTTATTTTTCGTTTTCTTTCTTTTTTTAAAAAATAAAAAATAAAAAATTATTTCTCTTACCTGAGAAATTTTGTATTCCAGCAGATGTAATAGATGATGCCTTTGGATTTTTTTAATTACATTATCTAAATGGACACATGACCATTTTCTTTTTCTGTTTGTTAAAGTCTTTGTCGTATACTTTGCTTCTGAGTTTTGAGAAAACTTGCCTTCCTTTTTCTGTTTTAGATAATTACTTGATTACTTATTTATCTTTGAAAAAGGGGTTGAGAAAGCCCTAAAGCTTTGATATGCACAATAGATATACTAAGATATATAAACTAGATTCAGGAATGATGTCTCTGAAAGAGCGATCTCATTGCCCAAGGATATAAACTACCAGTACTTTCAGTCTTTCACACTGGTATTGGGGCATGGTAAACGATTTTCCGACTCTTAAAGCTTTAATGAGAGTATGAACTGCAAGGTCTAGGGTTGGGTGCTTAAAGACGTCCTGGACTAAACCAAGAGGCCCAAGGTTCCAAACCCCTTGGGACCTCCTATAGGGATATTTATTTTCTCTGAGTTTCCTGACTACCAAGCTTGTAGGGTCTGGCAATAGTCCCAAGTTTAAAACTTGGTGAACATAGTAAGATCAGGGTTTTTTTTAATATAAAATACAATGATGGGAGGTATAGCATACTATTTGAGTAGTGTCTTTTGGGTTTGGGCGGCAGCCGATGAAATTGTTGAATGATCAAAGAAGGTGGAATTGTAATATCATTGCATTCATATCTCATTGTATTAATTGTAGAAATGCATGGAAATTCAGTAACATATATTAATCAATTACCAAATGATACTCTGTTAATATGCTATGATTTTAGGGGATTTAGATGTAGCTTGTTATTATCAGCCTCAAGTTCTGTCTGAGGCACTCTTGCGATTACTCTAGACAAGCCTAAACATAAGAATTTGGAGTTAACCTGGAAATGTTTAGTTGTTTCTAATTGTGTATCCACAATTTTGCTTCAGGTAGACACACACATACAACAACTAGATCAATTTCTGAAAAATTTTGATGAAGAGCTTCGACGTGGTACGTTTGTTTTTCACATTCTTTAGCCTGTTTCAGTACCTAACAGGTTTATGCTTTGACAGCTTCTTTTTTTTCTTTTTTCTTTTTCTTTTTATTTTCATGAATGGTTTCTAGTTTCTACATGTGTTTGCTAAGTGTTTCATGTTCACGTGGTTCTTGCCTCTTGGCAGAAAGAGATAGTGCTGCAATAGCTGTGTCACCTGCTCCAAGTCTTGATGGTAGCTCAAAATCTGGAAGGAGTGAAGGTGGTAGAGGAGGGCGTAAAAAGTATGTTCCTGTCCTTCATGTGCTTATTATGGTTTCCATGTGAAGTATATATTAAAAGTATGTCTGCGTTGAATGTTGATATCTTAAACTTTATTCGATTTTGTCTGAACGACTTATCGTTCAACCTTCTGACATTGGGGATGCTAACGAGTATGGATGTTCGTTTGAAGATCTGATATCTGTTCGCAATTGAGTTTAGATTGAAATTTTGAGGACAGAGTGGATGTCCTCTAATTGTAACAATTAGGAAAGAATAGAGGGCATTATAGGAAAGCAAAAGAACCCTACAGCAAGCCTGTGAGAAAGTGGACATGGAAGAATATTTTAAGATCCACTCTGATAGGACTCGTTTTGGTCTGCAGATGTTTCTAAAACTTGAGAAGGAAGAAATTTGAAAATCTCTTCTTCCCTAACTGAAGATATGATACTAAAATATTGAGAACAGGGTGTGTGTCTTTAACTGTAATTATAAGAACAGAATGTATGAGCAAGCAAAAGGGACCAAGAAACAGAGCACGTGAGAGAGATGAGGAGGAAAATTACTCGATATTATATACACTCTTATGACTCTTGTTCTATGACTCAGCATCTGGGTTATTTGTCATGGAAGGTGAGGATAGCTATCAGCAGCTCTTGCAAATTTGACAGTCTTGACCGAGATGAGAAAAGATAGGATAACTTAGTTTCAATGTATAATTATTTACTTGTATATTTTATTTCTATTAGATTCTCGCCCATTTTCCAAGCCTATTCCACTAATATTTGTTTGACACAAAAGTGAATTTCTTTATGCGTGAATGAGAGTGAGATCACGTAGGAACAAATGTTTCTTTTCTACATAGCCTATATCAGTATATTGTCAAATATGAGAATGTTTTTGGAAGAAGGCATCATTTATTTCTATGCTGATCTGATATCTACATCTGCAGAACGCGTTTGGCAACAGCAGCGGCAGCAGCACTGACAGAAGCAGCAGCAGCACCAGTTGCAAATCCTACTGGTACTGAGTTGGATTTACCCGTGGATCCAAATGAACCCACATATTGTTTCTGCAACCAAGTCAGTTACGGAGAGATGGTTGCATGCGATAACCCCAACGTATGTTTATTATTTCTTCATATATTGCTCCTCTCTAATATATTTTCATTTTTTGAAACGTCCATCTTATGAAAGTGTATGTTTCCTTTTGACAGTGCAAGATAGAATGGTTCCACTTTGGCTGTGTTGGTTTGAAAGAACAACCAAAAGGGAAATGGTACTGTTCAGATTGTGCAACTTTGAAAAACCGTCGCAAAAGCAGATGATGCACGGGCATGCCTTGTTCAGTTGTACATCTTTGATGTGAAATAAAATGTATTGCTTTCACCATGCTTTGTTTTGTCAACTATTTCATGAAATAGGACTCATCTCTTCTTTTGTTGTTGCAGCTCAGTTATTTAGCCTTTGTTTTTTGTTTTCTTGGCCGATCACGCCGGCAACTCTGTTTAATTTAATAGACTTTCTTCTTTTTCACTACTTTGTTTGTGATTTTACTCTGTTGTGGCTTCTTTGGCAATGCATGTTTATAAGCGTGCTTTTGAGATGAATGGAAAGATGATCAATCAAAAACTAGGGATTCTGAACGAGAAAAATACAATTTAATTAAATTAATTCAACTTGAATTTGTTTTAGTGATAACGCTTGTGATACATTTTCTAATATCCTATAATAATTAACAAGTATTTAGCGCAAGAGAAATAAAAGAGAATAGAAGGCATTAAGATGATAATATAAATCGACTTATCAAGAGACAACAACACAAGCGCCAGGTATAGGAGGTAAGATGGTATTTTATTTTGAAATAAATACAGTTCAATTAAAGCCAAGCAATCAGCAATGCTTTAACCAAAACCAACTAAATGCCTACCTCTCACCATCATTACAAAGAAGCCTTATGATTGAAACAATTAAAACTCATTAAGCAGGCCACAAAATCCTAATATTCAGTTTGTATGTTTTGAGTTTGTAAAGAAAAAAACAATCAGTGCAGCAGCAAGCAGCATATTTTATTTGGGACTTCAATAGTCCATGCCACCCATACCGCCCATGCCGCCCATGCCTGGTGCTTCCTTTTCCTCTTTAGGTAGTTCAACTACAATAGCTTCGGTGGTTGTCATTAAAGATGATACACTGCAAGAAAACGTAACATAACAAAATCACCACCAACAATGACAATCTAATAATTCCCGAAAAAGATAACAATAACTAATATTCAGAAAGGAGCTCCTTGTGCTTTTACCTTGCAGCATCAACCAAAGCAGTTCTGATTACTTTCAATGGATCGATAATTCCAGACTTGACCATGTCAACATATTCACCTGAATACAAAGATTTCATTCATTAAACAGTATTCTGGTGGGAAAGAGACTAAATAGAGACAAGAAGAAAATCCTCAAAAGTACTAACCTTTAGCGGCATCATACCCAAGATCGGTGTTCTCCTGCTCCAATAACTTGCCAACAACAACAGCCCCCTCAACGCCTGCATTAGAGGCAATTGTGTGTACTGGCATCTGCAATTGAAAATTACATTTTTAATTCCTTAGTTCATCACAAGACCACTACTGTAAATCTTGTGACAGTCAAAAGCCACCGACACTATGACATCACCAAATATTTTTATCATAAACACCACAAAATAGCAAACTTAGAAAGAACAAGAATAACCAAAAGGATTATTAGTTACATTAAGATGGCTAAGCAGTAATCAATGACCATGTAAGTTCAAATGCCAGAAAATTATGGACGAACCTTCAGAGCATTCTGAATAATTTGAACACCAATTTTCTGGTCAAAGTTGGCACTGGACAGCTTGTCCAATTCTTTTGCCGCATATAGGAGGGCAACACCACCACCTGCAAGCAATTAGCGAAGAATGTAGAGATTTGTCCACGGATTATTTAGCAGGACCTTAGGAGGCAGAAATAAATAGTCTACCTGGTACAATACCCTCTTCTACAGCTGCCTTTGTAGCATTCAAAGCATCAGTAACTCTATCTTTCTTCTCACCAACTTCAGCTTCACTAGCTCCTCCAATCTGTAGAAAGTAAATTTGCACCATGGTCATCTCTTACTCTTTAGGCACATCGACAGTAAAAGGTTACCAGATCTATACAACTAGTAAAATGAAGAATTCAGCAAGCCCAGGCTAAGCTTTTGCATTATTTATTAGTTGACAGGATATAAAATGTCAGCAATGGAGTATAAATAACAGCAGACCTTCAACACGGCAACACCACCAGAAAGCTTTGCCAATCTTTCTTGCAACTTCTCCTTGTCATAATCAGAAGTGCTATTCTCAATCGCAGACCTAATCTGTTATAACAAAAGAACACAGCAAATTACTTCAGGCACATTAATCGAGTTCAAATTCCAAAAGACCAGTATGGGTTATTTTCGTTATTTCTCTATCACCTTAAGTTCAACAAAGAATGAATGAATACAGTTCAAATGGAAACAACACATACCTGCTCACATCTTTCCTCAATGGATTTCTTATCACCAGCTCCATCAAGAATAACAGTGTCATCTTTGGATATTGTAACCTACATGACATAAATTATACATTATCGAGATAAATCCATTGCATATGAAAACAGTAAAGGTATTACATTATTCTAACCTACAAACTTAAACTTAAACAGGAAACAGAAATATATTCAAGTGTAAGAAATAGACAAATAAACTCCCATGTCATGTTCACAAGGGAGAAATAACGAAGCTAAAGTGTTTCTCATCAATGGCATTATAACTCACCTTTTTGCAAGTGCCGAGCATATCCAGATTCACCTTTTCAAGGTCCATACCGAGCTCTTCAGTTATCAGCTACAATACACAAAAACAAACATTATTCAAAAGTCATGGCACATACAAGACCATTGACACTAAAATTTACACATCTAGCAGAGTGAACTTACATCACCACCGGTGAGAACAGCAAGATCCTGCATATTAGCCTTCCTGTTCTCTCCAAATCCAGGAGCCTTGATAGCACATACCTACACAGTGCATGAAATAGATAAGTTTACATTAACCAATAAAATCCCTAATTAAAAAGCAAAATGAGTATCTTAGAATAAGAAAGTATTGTGAAATTCGACAATAAAAGAACCTTGATTCCAGCGCGAAGCTTATTCAAAATAAGTGTTGCTAGTGCTTCACTTTCAACATCTTCAGCAACAATCAATAAGGGCCTTTGTCTCTGAACAGATATAAGAATTGGTCAATTAGAAACCAGTTATGAAAAAACACTCTATTATCATTTGCATATAACCATAATAATTGACTGATTAAAAAAATACATACCTTCAATGCCAGCTCTAGTACTCTCACCACAGCATTTAGATTTGAGATTTTCTTCTCGTGGATAAGAATGAGAGGATCTTCTAATTCCTGCAGCACAAGGGCCAGACCCAGTTGCCATGGAATGAAGTTAACATTTAGCCATTAGTGGTAGGAAATCGAGACAAAAACAATCTACTTAACAATTTAGTCATACATGAGTAAATGCTTACACATTTCTGATTTTTCTGGTTGGTGATGAAATAAGGAGATATATAACCCCTGTCGAGCTTCATTCCTTCAACAACTTCCAACTCATTATACAATGTCTTCCCATCCTGCAAATATTTTTTAGACAGCATAGAACATCAATGAACATAGCAATATATAAAGCTCCGAATGCAAGGATAAAACTGCCACTGAAGAAAAATATTCAAAAGCTTCCTTCAGAAAAAATTCTTAAATAATGTAAAGACTTCTTGCCAAGCTCTAGGAAGAAATTTTAAACAAGGGAACACATAAAAATAAAAAATAAAAACAAGAGAAAAAAAACTTACTTGTATAGTGATTACTCCTTCTTTGCCGACCTTCTCCATAGCCTTTGCAATTAACTCACCAATTTCTCTCTCTCCATTTGCTGATATTGTCCCCACCTGTCAAATTAATATTAGGAAAGCCAGATTAATCTCCAAGCATTATAGCACAAAGTAATCAGCAGGCATAAAGATTTGAAAGAATAACCAAAAAGCTTACCTGTGCTATCTCCTCAGATGTGCTGATCATTCTTGCTGTGCTCTTCAAGTTTGTTACCACAGATTCAACTGCCATAGTGATACCCCGTCTAAGGTCCATTGCATTCATACCCGCAGCAACAGACTTGCAGCCTTCAGTAAGTATTGCTCGAGTAAGAACAGTCGCACAGGTAGTTCCTGCAACAACATAAAAAAGATCACACTGATTAAAAAATTAACTCGATGTAACAAATAATGCTACTATAACTATAATCACAGTATGAAAAGGTCAAGGTTCAAAATAAACATTAAGTGCAAGTTATGAAAAACCTTACCATCACCAGCAACATCATTGGTGGCATTAGCGACTTGTTTCACAAGGCTGGCACCAATGTTCTTGACTTTATCCTTGAATTCAATGCTCTTTGCAACAGTAACGCCATCTTTTGTCACCTTTGGAGCACCCCAACTTTGTTCAATGACCACATTACGCCCCTTTGGAAAGAAAAATTGTATGATATAATGCAAAGAATTAGTTAACTATGTAATAAATAGAAGAAACATAAGCATGGAACTAATTAACTAAGCAATAACTCAGTCCAATAACAGATTCTTTTATGATTTCGAGGTAAATCAAAGACATTATACTAAAGCTTTAACTAAAATAAAAAATAAGTTTACAATTCAACTTTATCACAAGCATATACAAAGCTTAGAAACAAAGAAACGGATCAAGAACTTAAGTGGGTACGAATAGAGAACCTTAGGTCCCATGGTGACTTTGACAGCATCAGCAAGCTCTTCGACGCCCTTAAGCATCAAAGCTCGGGCCTCCACCCCAAATCTTATGTCTTTGGCAGCATAGTTTCTGTTCCAACTCAATCTACTTCCAACCTAATAACAAAATTTCTCACACATCAATACAAAAATCAAATTGCAGACAGGAACTCTATGAAAACCAAGAGCCCTACAGTGAAATTTCGGAATGCCTCCCTTTAAAAAATTAAGATGATTAAACCAAAAAAAGTCAATAGAAGTTTGGTGGTGCTTTTCTTAGAAGTACTACCTCAAAAAGCACTTCAAGCACCTATACTGAAAACCCTTTACCTCAGAAGAAAAAAAGGCTTTTTACAAAAGCACTCCCATAGAATGCATGTTTAAACCATTCAAAATGAAATATTTACCTGCTGGGTACTGGTCCTGGCGATCCTGTAATTCCAAAAATAAATAAACAAAATCAGAATTAAAAAAAAAATCCAATGTCATTACGGATCTTAACTTCCTAGCGTATACCCAGAAGCCAAAAATAATAAGAGAGAAAGAACAAAAAACAGAAACAATAACAGAGAATGGCACAAAACTTGTTACGAAGTAATAATGTACCTTGCTTTGGAAGCGAGGCTTGAAGCGAATCGATACATGGTGGTAGTTCTGTAAAAAATTGAAGAAGAAGAAGAAGAGAGACACAGACAGAGCAAGTGAAGAGAGATGCAAAGTGTGTGCGCTTTTAAAGAGGAAGAGAAGAGAAGACTCTAGAACCCCCCCCAACACTTCACACCACCTTCTTTCTACGCTGAGGTTTAGGGTTTTAGGGCTTCTGTAATTAGTTTGTCGGATTCAATTCATAATTTGGTCACCCGACCCGATTCATATGGGTTCTTTTTCCTTTAATATGGTGTTTAATTGTGGTGTTTAATTATATTTTGAATAGAGTTTTTTAGAATTAAAAAAATTATTTTATCTTTATTAGTAAAAGTTCAAAATTTGGATTTTTTCTAGTAGAATTTGTAAAGATTTAATGTCCATAATACCCTTATTTTATTTCATAATATTATTTCATCTTTAAAAAATGTATTCATTAAAGTACTTTTATAATTTTTAGTAAATCTCTCATGGACATCAAATGACAATGTTGTGTTATTACTGTTTTCATTGTTTTGTTACTATTTTACAATCGTTTTATTATTTCCATATTATTACTACTTCGTTATTACGGTTACTGATGAGTGGTAAATGTATCACTATTTCTCACTCATTTGACCTAATATTTTGTATAGTTTCTTGAGTTTTGTGAATATTTTGATGTGTTTTGTGTTATTTTGTAGATAAAAAAAATTTCAGGATATTCTGGAGGTGATTTGGGGCCAAAACAGTGAAAAATGACAACAAAGGGCAACAATGTCATTTCTCGCGTCGCGATGCGCTATCCGCGTCGCGACGCCTAATGTGCCCCGGCATGTGCTAACTTGCGCCGCTTCATGCTAAAATACGACATGCCACGTGTCAAAATCTAAGAAGTCTGCTAACATGCGCCAGATGCTAACGTGCGCCTGCCACGTGTCAACATCAGAGGAGATCTACTAACGTGCACCGTGCCACGTGTCATCATCATATGGTGCCGACAATCCACATCGCCATGTGTCATCCACATGTCATCCATGTAGGCGTCCACATCAGCCACATGCCAAGTCAGTGTGCCACGTGTCTGTTAGTGTCCTAGACATGCCAATGATCTCTAAGCTTGATTATTGTGCGAATAAATCAAAGATAAGTTGCAGAAATTACTTACATTGATCGGTTGAGATTTCAAAAATTTCGAAGGATGTAGAAGCTCCAAGCTTGTTCGTTGAGTTCTAAACTCGAGGGTGAGTTTCCCTATCACATTGATTCACTCCTTTTAAGTGCTAGCTTGAACAAGATTTGAAATAAAATTTTCTCCTCCAAGGAGATGAAGCTCACGAAAATTGTAGAGAAAATAGAGAGAATGTGCTTTTCAACTTGTTACAAAAGTTGAAATGTGTTTGTTATGTTTTCTAAAAACAAAGTAAAGTGTTTTGTTTTTCCAAAAAACAAAACTTGTTACACACACTTTGGTTGTGTATAAGATTTCATTAATTGAGTTCAACTACTTCCATCAACTTTTGACAAGTTGATGTAAGTCAAGTGGGTCCCACCACTTGAAATTTAAAATTTGGTTGGCACACACAATACGACTTTGGGTCCGGTTACGTTTAATCCGATCAAACGAATTTTCCGTCGCGACGTAATTAAATCTAATTTAATCAAATAATAATGCCTTGCAAAATTATTACTGAAGTCACTTACGAATTAATTCCAAATTAATTCGTTCGCTCGAATTAAAATCCGATTTTAATTCCGCATTGAAATCCAATTTCAATTAATATATCCAATATATTATTTTAGCCCAAATAAATAAATTAAATAGAAAAATCTAATTTAACTATTAAATTTATTTTACCGATTAATTCCAAATTAATCGCGTTCTCTCTTCTTCACGAATTAATCCCAGATTAATTCATGACGCAATTAATCCCAGATTAATTTTCTCTCTGTTGATTAATCACAAATTAATTCTTGCCATAATTAATCCCAGATTAATTCTCTGTTCGAGTCAAATCTCATCGGTGAATCTTTGAGAAGCGACCCAAGAGATCCCTGGATATATTGGCAGTAAATCCGGTTGTCGGACTATCCGAACACGTGTTGGACAATTATGACCCATATAGCGTCACTATTTGTAAAAGACATTGTGGGTTTTGTACAAATTAACTATGTGACAATGGAAATTGCTATTTTATCATTTTGTAATTAGATTACTTGAATATATAAATGATAAAAGTCCTTATGATTAGTTCCAGATTAATAAGATATGAGACAATATCAATCCACAAAGGTTTAATCATTAAATATCCATAGTCGTAGTATTATCGAGACTGGACATCGATAATGCGGAATAGACTAGTATTGCACTTGTGCGCGTTGTGGGAGCATAACGGCATAGTTCTCATATATTTAAGTATTGGATACTTATGCAAGTGTGATAGGAGGTTGTGTTTACCGATGGTACGGGAACAGCTTCGCTCTGGATAGAGCCATCAGAATCCCATTGGTAGTATGACTATGTGTCTATTGGAATCCGATTCAGGGTATGTGTATTTGGTCTTAACATGGGACTTGCATCGCTAGTACTTGCGACAATCAATACGCTTTGGTTTTGGTCGTCTGGGACTTTAACAGGTTCTATGTACGCCTCTTCTGGGTTTTTTGAGAATCGTAGTGTATTGGGTGTGATGTCAAGATGAAAGTATCACTTCAGTCATATGGAGATGATGATCACGTAGGGATACAGAACTGGTTCTCTATTATGTTGCAACTATCGGGATAATATGACAATGTCATGATTATCCAATTATATAGACTAGTTGCTTGTGATCCGATATATGTTTCGTACGGGGCAGATACTATTCCAGCCCCAGGCCTTGCATGTGACATCTGATACTGGATCGTAATACTCAATACTGCGTATACTACGCCTGACAAAGATTATATATTCATTAAAGAATATTTCTGGAGAATTGGGTAGGCACGGTGCTTTGCTAGAAGCCAACCATGTCTCGTAAATCGGTAAGAACGTGGTACCGGGTACGCATGTGTTCGGATATTCCGACGACCGGATTTACTGTCAACATATCCAGTGATCTAATGGGTCGCTTCCCGAAGATTCACCGATGACGTATGACTCAAACATAATTAATCTGGGATTAATTAAAAGTGAGAGAAAATTAATCTAGGATTAATTGCGGAAAGATTTTATCTTGTATAAAATTCAATTAAAAGAGATAAAACGATTAATTCGGAATTAATCGATAAAATAATATATTCGATATATTAAATGAAATTAGATTTCATAACGGAATTAAAATTGAATTTTAATTCGGGCGACCGAATTAATTTAGAATTAATTCACGAGAGACTTTAATAGTAATTTTGCTAGGCATAATTATTTAATTAAATTTTATTTAATTACGTCGCAACAGAGAATTTCTTAATTCGGAATTAACGAACCCGAGCCCGGAATGTGTTTGCGGGCCCACTCGGATTTTGAATTCAAGTGGGGCCCACAAGTCACATCAAAAGTCACATCACTTGTCATTCTCATCACTTTTTGGTGATGGAAGTTAGTGATGATGAGATGGTGGCTTGTAAGACACTTTATGTTTTAATAATGAAAGATGAGTGACCTTTTACCAAATGTGGATTTGGTATATCAAGATTTGATTTTTGGAAAATCATTTTAACACTTCACAAAAATTGCACTCATCTCTTCCTCTCTCTTATTCACGGCATAAGTGAAAATTTCCCCTCTCTTGCAAGGCTTGGCCGAAACTAACAAGAGCAAAGGAAACAATTTGTTGCAAATTTTTCCCAGTGCTAGCACACATTAAATCATACAAAGGTGATAGGGAAACATTCCCTAGAGTTTGGAATCTCAAACTTCAAGCTTGGAGCTTCAACATACATCAAAGAGAGGAGCTTGGAGCAACTTCTCAAAGTGGAATTTTTGAACTCTACATCTACATCCAACCGAGCATTGTAAGTATTTTCCGCTAACTTCTTTGCGTATTCACACCTATTTTATGCTTATTAGATCTTGGGATTGATCTTAGAGACCCAACAATGGTATCATGAGCCTATTTAAACATGAATTGAATTAGGATTCTTAATCTTGAATCTGGGTACTTTTGATTTAAGCATGATTTAATCAAATTATTTGTTTGAGTATGCTTAGATAATGTTAACTTAGAGTTATGCATGATCAATTTTATGAAAAATTAATTGGATTAATTTTCCCCAAATCTATAGTCTTAGTCGAATGTAGTAGGTACCCTAAACTCATGGTGATTTTGATTTTTAGACCATTGGATGAGTTTAAAATGAATGGATAAATTGATTTGTGATTTAATTGGATTGAAATCAAAATTAATGAAAAAAAATCCTAAATTACCGTGAGCATTAGAGCATGTTAATGGATTGATTTTGCTTCAATAATGTTGGACATGTATTGATAATAATAAAGCATGATTAATTATGTAAATTGGTATTTTGGAAATGTTAATTTAAATAATTAATTATGGCTATGCACTTTAATTAATAAATTATGATATTTGGAATATTAGAATTTAATTAATTAGGCTTAATTTGGAATTGGGCTAAAATTGTTGTATTTGGGCCTAATGGGCTTGGTTGGGCCAAGTTGGTTTAGGACAATTGGATTGGATCCAAATTGGGCCTAAACCATTCCATTAAGTCCAAATATAATAAATGGGCCATTTAATAATTAATTGGGCCTAGTGGGCCAAAATTAATTTTGCGGCAAATGGTGATTCCTTATTGGGCTTTGGTTGCCAAAGCCCATGCCTTAAGAAATTAATTGAAAGCCCATTGGACTTTAATTAAATTGAAATTGGATGTTAATTGGGCTTTGAGACCCATTAAGATTAGATTTAGAATCTAAGTCGCAAAGGCACATTAAAAGTGTAATTATTTAATTTGGAATTAAATAATGACTTAGTATTGAATACAAATTAAATCGGATTTAAAATTGTAGTTCGATATAATTCAAGAATACGCAATTTGAGTACTTATTCTTAAACGAGTTGGACTCGCGCAAATCAAATCGTTGTTTGAAAATTGGATGATCACTTAATTCAAAAGATTAATTAATTGGATTAGATTGATTGAATAACATGCTTTGTGTGAATACATGGATGTATTGTATGAATAATATATATCAGATGGATATTAGATGTGTGAGGGCAATTTTGGAAATTGTTGTAATAAATTTAGAATTTATTAAATTGGACCTACGTGTCCAGCCTTTATCTCTCGATTCTTTGTAATTCTCTTCTCATAAATTCCCCTCAATGTAATGAGATTTCTTTATTGTATTATTTAATTGGGTAGAAGTTAGAATAGTGCTAGCCGGGGAGAGGAAAATGAGTGATTTGTTCTAGGAATAATTTGTGAGATATCCATCCGCATATCATTATTAATTTATTTACCGCGCCTTATTATGCTTTTAGAATGCATCCTTAAGGGTGTATGATGAGACTTAATCAAAGATAATTAATTGGTTGCCAATTACGCGAAAAACCTTCAACAAATATTAAGCGTTTTCCTTCCATTGAGTGATTCATTCTCAAGATCCAAGATTGGTATTGGTTTGTTGGCTAAAGTCAAGACATTTGTCCATCGCGGATGTGTTTGAATCATGAAGGCTTTGTTCCATATCGCATGTCTTGGCCAAGTTGTGATTTGTTGGCCAAAATCAAGATCACTTTTTGTTCATCGACATCGATTACGAAGCTTTCCAAGGTCAATGGGTCCCGCTTAACTGGAATCATTAAGCTTGTTGAGCCAAAGCCAAGGCTTAGTTGATTCAGAGGAAAAGGCTAGGAAATTATATTGGATATATTGGCTGTTGGACAATTATGACCCATAGCATCACTATTTGTAAATAACATTGTGTTGTTGTACAAATTAACTATGTGACAAATGAAATTGCTCTTTTATCATTTGTAATTTGATTACCAAGATACATAAATGATAAAAGTCCATATGATTAGTTCCAGATTGATAAGATATGAGACAATATCAATCCATGAAGGTTTAATCATTAAAACATCCCTAGTCGTAGTATTATCGAGATTGGACATCGATAATGCGGAATAGACTAGTATTGCACTTGTGCGTGTTATGGGAGCATAAAAGCATAGTTCTCATATATTTGGGTATTGGATACTCATGCAAGTGTATGGAAGACCCCTCGGAATTCCATTGGTAGTATGACTATGTGTCTATGGAAGTCCGAATCAGGGTAGGTGTATTTGGTCTTAACCTGAGACTTGCACCGCTAATACTTGCGACAATCAATATACTTTGGTTTTGGTCATCCAGGGCTTTAACCGGTTCTGTGTACGCCTCTTCTGGGTATATTTAGAATCGTAGTGTATTGGGTGTGATGTCAAGATGGAAGTATCACTTCAGTCATATGGAGATGATGGTCACGTAGGATACGGAACTGGTGTTCTTATATGCTGCAGCTATCGGGATAATATTACTAGGTCATGTTTATCCGATTATAGAGACTAGTTACCAGAGATCTGATATGTGCTTTGTACGGGGCAGACACAATTCCAGCCCCAGGCCTAGCACGTGACATCCGATACTGGATCGCAATATGCAATACTACGTATACTACGCCTGATATAGATTACATATTCCTTTAAGAATATTTCTTGAGAATTGGATAGGCACAGTGCTTTGCTAGAAGCCAACCATGTCTTGTAAATTGGGAAAAACGTAGTACTAGGTACGTACGTGTTCAGATAGTCCGACGACCGTATTTACTGCCAACATATCCGAGGATCTCATGGGTCGCTTCCCGAAGATTCGCCAATGACGTATGACTCGTAAATAATTAATCTGAGATTAATTAGTAGAGAGAGAAAATTGATCTAGGATTAATTACGGAGATATTTTATCTGGGATAAAATATTATTTATAGAGAGAGAACGATTAATTTGGAATTAATCGATAAAATAATATATTCGATATATTAAACTAAATTAGATTTTGACGCAGTTAGAGGAGTGGCAGTTGTGGGAATAACACTGTTGAAGTCTTGGGGCGAACGAGTTAATTTAGAATTAATTCGCTAGAGACGTGAATAGTAATTTTGCTAGGCATAATTATTAAATTAAATTTGATTTAATTACGTCGCAACAGAAAATTTGTTAATTCAGAATTAGCGAACCCGAGCCCGGGAGTGTTTGCGGGACCACTCACATTTTGAATCAAGTGGGGCCCACAAGTCACATCACGCGTCACATCATTAGTCAATCAAGTGATGGAAGTCACATCACTTTGAGTGATGTGATGCTTGTCATCATTGATTGATGTAAGTGGTTGAAAGACCTTAAAAGCTTTGTACTTTTTTGGAAAAAGTGTGAGTTTGGTATTTGATTTTTGAAATCAAAAAACAAAATACACAACACAACTTCTTCTTCTCTCTCACTCCTCTCCCTCTCACGGCATTGAAGCTTTTTTTTCCTCTCAATTTCTTGGCTTGGCCGAGAGATAGAAGAAGCTTAAGGGAATTTTGTGGCAAAATTTCCAAGTGCTAGCACACATAAGGAGTCACACAAAGGTGAAAGGGAAACCCATTCATGAGCATGGAATCCATTCACAAAGCTTGGAGCTTGGAGCACTCAAAGAGGGGTTGACTGAAACATGGAGCACAAAAAAAGGGACCTTGGCCGAGAGCTTCCATGGAGGAGGAAAATTTTTGTGTTCTTCGCATTGCAAATCCGATCAAAGTGAGTATTTTCGCAACTTTACTTTGTTGTATTCGCACTTTTCATAGCTTAATTGATCTTGGTATAACCTAGAAAACCTAACAATGGTATCAGAGCCTTGATTAAGCATGAAATTGGAATTAGGGTAAATTTGATTTGAGCATGATTTGATGAAATTGTTTGTTTGAATATGCTTGAATGATGATAACTTAGAGTTATGCATGATCAATTTGATGAAAATTGAATTGGATTAATTTTTCCCCAAATAGTAGGCTTGGCCGAAAGTTGATGATGCCCTAAATGTCATGGTAATTTTGTTTTTTGATCATTGGATGAGTTGGGAGACTTGGGATAAATTGATTTAGGATTTAATTGGATTGAAATCGAAATCAATTTTAGAAAACCCCAAATTGTCGTGACATCAAAGCATGGAAATGAATTGATTTTTTGATTCAATAATGTTGGACATGTGTTGATGATGATTAACATGATTAATTAAGTAAATTGGTATTTTGGAAATGTTAATTTGACTAATTAATTATGGCTATACACTTTAATTAATTTAATTGTGATAGTTGGAATATTGTGATTAAATTAATTGGGCTAAATTTGGAATTGGGCTAATAAAGTTGTATTTGGGCTTAATGGGCTTGGTTGAGCCAAGTTTGGTTTAGGTTAATTGGTTGGATCCAATTGGGCCTAAAACCATTTCCATAAAGTCCAAATATAATATAATAGACCTTTAAAATTTTAATTGGGCCTAATGGGCCTAAATTGATTTTTGGTAAAAGGGTGATTCCTTATTGGGCTTTGGTTGCCAAAGTCCATGCCTTATAAATTAATTGAAAGCCCATTGGACTTTAATTAAATTGACATTGGATGTTAATTGGGCTTTGAGACCCGTAAAGATTAGATTTAGAATCTAAGTCGCAAAGGCACATTAATAAAGTGTAATTATTTAATTTGGAATTAAATGTAGAATTAGTATTGAATACAAATTAAATTGGATTTAATGTTGTAGTTTGATATAATTCAAGGATTCGTACTTATTCTTAAAACGAGTGGGACTCGTGCAAATCAAATCGTTGTTTGAACATTGGATGATCATTAATTTCAGATTAATTAATTGGATTAGATTGATTGATAACATACTTTGTGTGAATACATGGATGTGATGTATGAATAATGTATATCAAATGGATATTAGATGGGTGAGGGCAATTTTGGAAATTGTTGTAATAAATTTAGAATTTATTAAATTGGACCTGCGTGTCCAGCCTATTACCTCTTGACTCTTTGTTTTACTCTTCTCACATATTCCCCTCAATGTAAATGAGGTTTCTTTAGAAGTGTTATGTAATTGGGTAGAAGTAAGATTTGTGCTAGCGGGAGAGAGGAAATGGAGAGATTTGTTCTAGGAACAAAGTGTTTTAAATATCCATCCGCATATCATTATTAATTTATTTATCGCGCCTTATTATGCTTTTAGAATGCATGCTTAAGGTTGTATGATGAGACCTAATCAAAGATAATTAATTGGTTGCCAATTACGCGAAAAACCCTAAACATATATTAAGCGTTTTTCCTTCCATTGAGTGATTCATTCTCAAGATCCAAGATTGGCACTGGTTTGTTGGCCAAAGTCAAGACCTTTGTCCATCACGGATGTGTTTGAATCATGAAGGCATATCGCATGTCTTGTCCAAGTTGTGATTTGTTGGCCAAAGCCAAGATCACTTCTTGTCCATCGACATCGATTACGAAGCTTTTCAAAGTCAATGGGTCCCGCTTAACTGGAATCATTAAGTTTGTTGTGCCAAAGCCAAGGCTTAATTGATTCAGAGGAAAAAGGTTAGGGAATATATTGGATATATTGGCATATATTAGATATATGTTTCGGACTTGGATGTCCACCTACTGGATCTAGGAATTGGATGAGATCCAATTGATCATAGAGATCTAGCTAGTTAAATATCATACAATTTGTTGGCCAAAGTCAAGGTTGTGTGTTATTTAACGGGATCATAGCCCACTGTAGGACACAGAACTTGACGACGCTGTTCTTCCATTCTCAGAGTGCCATTCTCGGCGTGCTCATTCTCGAGCTGTCCATTCCCGGACTATATCTCCATTCTCAGAGTGTCATTCCCGGCGTGCCATTCTCGGCGTGCTCATTCTTGAGCTGTCCATTCCCGGACTATATCTCCATTCTCGGAGTGCCATTCCCGGCAGAACTGATCTGATGTGATGTTGGCCTCGCCCCCAGAATGTCATACCCGACAGAAATTGATCTGATGCTATGTGGGCCTTCCCCCCAGAATGCCATACCCGGCAGAACTGATCTGATGCTATGTGGGCCTCGCCCCCAGAATGCTATATTTGGCAGAACTGATCTGATGTCTTCATACTCGGAGTGACGTACTTGACTGATCTGATATCTCCATACCTGAAGTGCCGTACCTGGCAAACTGATCTGATGTCTCCATACTCGGAGTGCCGTACCTGGCAAAACTGACCTGATGTCTCCCTACCCGGAGTGCCGTACTTGGCAAAACTGATCTGATATCTCCATACCCGGAGTGTCATACATGCCAAAACTGATACTGATGTCTCCATACCCGGAGTGCCATACCCGGCAAAACTGATGCTGATAATGATGTGGGACTCACCCCTAGAGTGCCATACCCGACAAGATTGATACTGATGCTAATATGGGCCTCGCCCCCAGACTGATGCTGATGTGGGCCTCGGCCCTGGGATTCATTCCAAATTCTGACGACGTGGGCCTCGGCCTTAGGATTCATTCCTTGGATTCATTCCAAATTCTGATGACGTGGGCCTCGGCCTTGGGATTCATTCCCAAAACTACTGACAATATGGGCCTCGACCCTGGGATTCATTCCCGATGCTGCTGATAATGTGGGCCTCGACCCTGAGTTGATACTGATGTGGGCCTCGCCCCAAACTGATATTGATGTGGGCCTCGCCCCAAACTGAAACTGATGTGGGTCTTGCCCCAAAACTTATACTGATGTGGGCCTCGCCCCAAACTGATGTGGGCCTCGCCCCAAACTGAAACTGATGTGGGCCTCAACCCCGGGACTCATCCCCAAACGAATACTGATATGGGCCTCGACCCCAAACTGAAACTAATGTGGGCCTCGCCAGAATGATACTGATGTGGGCCTCACCCCAAACTGATACTGATGTGGGCCTCGGCCCCAGAATGATACTGATGTGGGCCTCACCCCAAACTGATACTGATGTGGGCCTCAACCCCGGGACTCATCCCTAAACGAATACTAATATGGGCCTCGACCCCAAACTGAAACTGATGTGGGCCTAGCCCCCATACAGACACTGATGTGGGCCTCTCTCCCAGACTGATACTGATGTGGGCCTCAACCTTGGGACTCATCCCCAAAACTACTACTCATATGTTGCTGATTCTGGTTGGCTTGTCTTTGCCGCTTTCTCTTTTTCTTCTTTGAAACCTGTGAATACAAAACGAAACAAACAAAAAAAGAATGCAGAATATGTTACATGTATGCATGCATGCATGAATGAATTTCCTATTCCGTTGGGTTAGGTCTTCCACCAGTTCTCCAGGCGATTGCTCAGTCTTCTCTCTGGTTTCATGACTCAATATCTTGTTATGTCCCTGATTCGTGATGTGGGAGACTGGTCGCCCCCAGTCTTGGTTTACCTTTCTGCTCTCCGCTATTTGTACTTGGTCAAGATGAACCACATGGTGGGGCCTTCCATATCATACTATATCACATGCTACGAAATAGTCCTAATAGTTACACATATTATTGCCCTCAATATTGAAACCAGAGAACCTTCAAAACATTCAACGCAACTCAAATCCAAGTCTTTGAATAAATGATCTATGCCAGACTCAAAGTGTGTGTGTGCAAAGGTTTTTTCGCAGCTTAATCCTTAGGTAAGCTAACTCGAAGATTTCGTTTCAAAAATCGGGATCGATGGGTCAAACCAACCTAGATGTTTCAGTTATGCTCTGCAATTGCTTTTTCGCGCTCAATGTGGTATGGCTTTATTTTTCTTTTCTTTTGTCCCTCTTTTTCTCTTTTTTTTTTTCATTTTTTTTAACACACCTACCCTTTAAGGTAACATTTCTCCTCATGGTGGTCCTAATACTCGCCAATGGGTAGCTTCACACTTATCGGTTATAGGCGGTTTATTTCTTTTCTTTAGGGACTTTTTCTTTTATTTTCAACCATACCACACATCATAACACAAGCAAGTCAGGATTGACATCTAAGTAAACGGTCATTCACCGACCTACTATCTTTTTCAACTAGTCATCTTGCCAACTACTCAGGTTTTCACCGCTAAGAACCTACAATTAAGTGCTTACGAGTCTAACATAGATCAATTACTCAAAGCATCAGATAAAAGCACACAAGAGTTTATCGTTTCTAAGATTTCACCCTAAAACAAACAATTTCATCATCGGACTTACGTCTAACTATTAAGGACTAAACTACCTTTTTTTTCTTTTCTTTTTTTTTCCTTTTTCTTTTCTCTCTTTTTTTTCTCATTTTTTAAGGCCCCCCCAATGGTCTTTCTATCCTTGCCGTAAGGTTCTCTTTTCCTCGGTTTCCTTTTCCACGATATCCATGTTTGCTAAACTTTTCTTTGACAAGTCTTCTTTTTCCTAAACCAACGGATATCTATGATGGCTTTTAAGACGCGGGGGTTAACATGATGCATGTATGCATGAGATGCATGAGATGCTTGCGATGCATGTAATATATAAGCTCATAATAATTTTACACTAGTTGGCCCATCAGCATTTTAGAAACTTTTGGCCCGATTGCTATAAAGCATAGACTCGTCCCAGTTTAAATGGCCCAACAATCCCATACCTCATGACAACAAGTCCAACTGAATCCAAATGACAACGGTCCAAAACATCAACATAAAAAAATAATAATTTCTACTAGTTCTACGACTAAGGTTCACATGTGGGTTTACGGGAGTGCGGACAAAGGCTCTCGCTGACGAAGGCTCTCACTGACAATGCCTTTAACTAAACCCCTTAACCCACTATAGACACGGTTAATTAAAGCACAAATCCAAACATTACAAGACATTATTTCGGGGCCGATTCTCTATCCCCAGTGGAGTCGCCAGACTGTAGGACCCAGAAACTTGATGACGATGTCCTAGGCTCGCGGCCTAGTTGGGAGTACGGAATAGTCCGCGGAGGAACTAAATCGGAGAAATAACATGGAGTCGCCACCCGGTGTGAACCGGGAAAAAGATTTAAGGCCGCACTCACCCCTTGCAAGGGAAGACCTCAAACCATTGGGTTCAGAATGGTCCCTTACTTATGTCACTTGTGATGATATTATTTGTGCAATAAACTAACCGAATCTATTCAACATTCATGCTCAATGGTAATATACGTCTAGTATGCATTCATCAAAATAACTCATAATCTAAGTTTGCATGCTTGGAAAGTAAATCATTAAACGGTAAACACACAATAGAACACAACGAGCATATCAAACCATTCAATTGAAATAAACAAATAACTATTTGAATATAAACATAAACTAAGCAACCTATCATGCATAAAACTAACATTATTATGCTTTGACAATAAATAATAAACTAGGACAAATCATGCTTTAAACAATAGATAAATAACCTACAAACTATATCATGCTCAAATACAAGTTTGGATGGAACGAAACATATGTCTCTTAAGTGGTACGTGGCGTTGTATCCCGAGTACAAACCGCACTACCGTCCATTCGGATTCGGCTACAGAATTTACGTCCGGGTTTCCATCCTATATACCACAAAATGGGACACACGTTCCGCCCATCCAACAATCACATCATGCCTCAATAAACGACTCTAATGCGATAATATATTAAAATAAATAAAAGAAACGAAAGATAATAGATAAAAGGAACGAAAGATAATAAATAAAAGGTGCCCTCAGGTCTAACCTATTTTGTCGTCTCGAAAGCGCGTTACACGGCCGTCGGAAGGGTTGATATTCCACAACTTTTTCGGTTCACTAATCCAACATTTTTCCTCGCTGTTTCGCTGTTCGGGCTGCTGTTTTCACTCCATTTCGCTGTTGTTTTAGGGTCAGTTTCTGGACAGTTAAGCCACACACACACTCACTCAAGACCTAAGCTACACCTACGAAACACACTGCCCTCCACTCGTCACTTCACTGCCTCACGCCAACCCTTAAGCCACATGCCCTGAATTTCACGCACTAGGCACTCACACATATAGCCTTAAAGCAAGCCAACCTTACACGTCAACACACCAGCCCTAGTCACATGCGTCTATAGTAAGCCACCTGCCCCACTCAAATTTTAACCCCACTGCCTTCAACTCACGCCATAACAAGTAGCAACCCTGCAGCCCACAACAACAACGTGAACTAAGCCTCCATAACAACCCCTTTAACTGTACGCACTTAGCCCCCAAAACTGCCCAAAACAGTCCCCAAAACACCCCCCGAAACTACCGAGAACAGTCCCCTAACACACCTGAAAACAGTCCAGAAAACCCCCAAAACACCCCCCCCGAAACTGCCGCAGAATAAGCACAAAACTGTCCCCAAAAACTGCCCGAAACAGTAACAAAAACTGCCCCTGGAACCCTTCCAAAACTGCAGTCCAAACCAGTCCAAATAACCACCGAAACTGTCCAGAATCTGACCCTAAAAAAATAGCAAAACGAAGTGAAAACAGCAGCCCGAACAGCGAAACAGCAAGGAAAAATGTTGGATTAGTGAACCGAAAAAGTTGCGGAATATCAACCCTTCCGACGGCCGTGTAACGCGCTTTCGAGAGACGACAAAAGAGGTTAGACCTGAGGGCACCTTTTATTTATTATCTTTCGTTTCTTTTATCTATTATCTTTCGTTTCTTTTATTTATTTTAATATATTATCGCATGAGAGTCGTTTATTGAGGCATGATGTGATTGTTGGATGGGCGGAACGTGTGTCCCCTTTTGTGGTATATATGATGGAAACCCGGACGTAAATTCTATAGCCGAATCCGAATGGACGGTAGTGCGGTTTGTACTCAGCATACAACGCCACGTACCACTTAAGAGACATATGTTTCGTTCCATCCAAACTTGTATTTGAGCATGATATAGTTTATAGGTTATTTATCTATTGTTTAAAGCATGATTTGTCCTAGTTTATTATTTATTGTCAAAGCATGATAATGTTAGTTTTATGCATGATAGGTTGCTTAGTTTATGTTTATATTCAAATAGTTATTTGTTTATTTCAATTGAATGGTTTGATATGCTCGTTGTGTTCTATTGTGTGTTTATCGTTTAATGATTTACTTTCCAAGCATGCAAACTTAGATTATGAGTTATTTTGATGAATGCATACTAGACGTAGATTACCATTGAGCATGAATGTTGAATAGATTCAGTTAGTTTATTGCACAAATAATATCATCACAAGTGACATAAGTAAGGGACCATTCCGAACCCAATGGTTTGAGGTCTTCCCTTGCAAGGGGTGAGTGCGGCCTTAAATCTTTTTCCCGGTTCACACCGGGTGGCGACTCCATGTTATTTCTCCGGTTTAGTTCCTCCGCGGACTATTCCGTACTCCCAACTAGGCCGCGAGCCTAGGACAACGTCCTCAACTTTCTGTGTCCTATACCCACTAGGAAATAATATTTCCCGAGTACTCAATAGAGGGTTAGAGGCTCGCCGAAAAATAGTGGGAGGCAAGTATTAAATTTGCAATTTCGTTTAGATACTTGCCAATACGCGCTCATTTCAAATTTTCATCATTAAATAAATATATTAGTTGGACTAATATTTAATCGTTGTTTTAATTAAACAGTTGGACTGTATTCAAACTATTTCAAATAATAGTTGATTATATAATTGGATTATAGTAATCAATATATTTGAATTTAAATAATCAAATTATAGTTGATTATATAGTTAGACTATAGTAATCATTATATTCAATAGTACCTAAAATCGTTGATTGGATAGTTGGACTATATCAATCAAGATAACTGAAAGATTAGCGTTTAAAACATAAACCTGGGTGAAAATTTCTTTAAGCGGCTTTAATTTTCAAATTGGGAATAAAACCTCAGGATAGTCATAGGAACTGAGGAGTTACTATATTTGATAGAGAAACATCTCGGGCCTAAGCCCGGAGTTGAGCAAATAGTAGAACATGATCTTTGGAAGATTCATGTGATGATAACTTTAGTGCTCAATCCTTTATGCTAGATGCAGTGACACTTTAATTTCGTTGTCAAAATTAAGGATTAGATCCTTGTACCATGATGATGAAATTAAATATCTTCATAGATTTATTCTTAAATCTTAGAAGTACAAATTGCAAAAGGAAGCTCTTTAGCTCGTGTATGTCAGAGGGTACATCTATCGAGCACTAGGTGTCGTAGATGATTGCTGACATCGAACAGCTAGGTTAGCTGGGCATTACCTACGTGGCTGAGACTACCAAAGATTTGATCTTATAATCTCTACCCGAAAGCTGGGGCAAGTTCATTGTGACCCAAGAGTAAACTCTTGGAAAGTTGAAGGCTATGCTCTAGGAGGCACAACTAGAGCTTCTAAAAGGGGCAAAGGCAAAATCATCACAAGTCTTCTAGGAAGACAAATGATATATCCCAAGATATCTGCCTAAACTGTGGCAAACAGAGTCACTGGAAGCGTGACTGCCGTATGGACAAGGCAGGCATGAAGGAAGTGAAGAGGGGCAAGGCTCCGGCGTCAAGTATGTTTGTCATAAACATGTTCACTATTACTTTCAAAATTGGATTTTTGATATTAAGTATTGTACATAAATATGTACTGATGTGCAGAATCTGCTGATTACCAATATACTGACTTCAGTTGAGATTGATCTGCGAATTGGAAACGGGACGAGAGTCGTTTTTTTAACCGTAGAAACCTAAGTTTAGGAACTACCCTTTGGGTGTGTACTTAAATTAGGAAACTGTTAAAATGTACCTAGTTTGGCTAGAAACATTATCTCTATATCAGAGTATAATCCGTTGCGGATATACCTTTATATTCTAGAACACTAAAGTGTTTTATTTTATAAAGATGATATTGAGATAATCACAGTAGATGTGAATAATAATATTTATATTTTGAATAAGAGAATCTCAAACGTATAACATGACAAACAACTAGCTCAAACTGAATTAATCAGATGAGACTTATTTGTGGCATTGTTGTCTAGGACACATTAACAAGACTCGTATATCCACACTTTCGAAAGACTCGTATATCCACACTTTCGAAGAGGGGTACTAGGACAGATTTGATTCAATCAAATGAAGTCTACAAAACTAGTTCATTAGGCAAAGTGCCTAAAAAACACCTTTTACTTGTTAAAGTGAAAGTGCCACCGATCTGTTAGCCCTCGTTCATAGTGACGTAAGTGGGCCCATATTTAGCTAGGCTAGAGGTGGATATGAACACTTCGTAACCTTACGGATGTGGCAATCGCGTTATGGTTATGGTTCTTTTGAAACACGAATCAGAAACTTTTGATAATTCAAAGAGTGTCTACATGAAGTAGACAAACAGATCGGTAAAGATTAACCGTCACGGTTAGACCGTAGTGGAAAATACTTAAGCAATAAGTTTCTCAATTACTTGAAAGAGTATAGTATTCTTTCAATATGGACTCCTCCCGGAACAACTCAATGAGCGATGCGTCCAAAAGGAGAAACCGAACTTTGTTGGACATAGTAGGTTAATCATGAGTGCTCTGAGCTACATTTTCCTTATAAGGATACACATTAAACAGTGCAACACTTATTTTGAATAAGGTTCCAGAAAATTTGTTTGACAGATTTCATATTAGATATGAACAGGAAAGAAACCGAGTTTTCTCATTCCTGAAGATTTGGGAATGCTAGGCATATGTTTGGATGATACCAAACTAGAACCCAAACGGATAAGTGCCTAATTTATAGGTTTCCTAGGGTAACCAAAGTATAGTACTTATACAACTCACAAGAGAACAATTTAATGTTGCTCGCCATTCGGTTTTCCTAAGAGGAATACTATATGCAGTGGTAAGTGAGAGGAAAGTAAAACTCGATGAAAATCAGAGAATACTGTTCAAGGCACCGATCCTTAAGGGAACACAAACAGTTCATCACGAGATGAAACTGTACCATAATCTTCAAATACATAAGAACCACGTAAGTGGAGAGAGTCAAAAAACAACCTGGGAGGTATGGGTTTCTGATCTCACCTCGTAAAGATGTCAATCTTATTGAGGAAAACAAACCGACTACGTATGAGGAAATGATACACGGTATCGACTCCCTATTATGGCAAAGTGTTGGTTTTCTATAAGGTCCCAAGATCAAACAAGACATGAAATTATGTGTGAACACATCAACGGAGGTAGCGGAATACTCACATTGATCGGTTGAGTCGATTTGGAGACGATTCAAGCCCAAAAACGCACTGCCTTTGTAAGCTCACTGCAGCAGTCCACTGCCCTGCAAAACAGAAAATTGGGTGAAGAAACGGAGCTCCAATCTTCGTCGGATGGATCCCGTCTCATGGGGGACCTCCCTACCACCTTCGCAAGACGTAGTGTGCTAGCACTTGATTTCTCACCATGAGAAACCACTCTTTGCTTCCCTATTGTCACGCCCAACTGGTTCAAAACCAGTGAAGACTTGTTCCATTGCGTGAGAGAAGAGAGAGATGAGAAAAATTGTGTAATGTAATGGTTTGTAATTAAATGATTTACAAAAAATCAATTTATATTTATGCCATAATTCATTAAATTAATAATAAACTTATGACACAAATTCATGCAAGGCTTAGAGTGTCAAACACTTCATTTCCATGCAATACCATTGAGTGCATTGTACACAATCTCCATGCAATGCATTAGAGAGTGTCAAATAAGCATAATATGACATGTGTCAAAGTTAATGCATATCTTGACATGTGTCATGTGGGCCCCACACGTTTCCCAATGAAAGTGGGCCCACGTGCACTCAGCGTCGGGTTCGATATTTCCGAAATACCGAGCTTACGTCGCGACGTTAATTCAATCGAATAAATAATTACGCCTGGCGAAATTATTATTTACGTCGCTAACGAATTAATTCTGAATTAACTCGTTTGCCCGAATTAAAATCTAATTTTAATTCCGCGTCGAAATCTAATTTCGTTAATATATCGAATATATTAATTCATCGATTAATTCCAAATTAATCGTTCTCTCTCTTTAGACGACATTTTATCCCGGATAAAATATCTCCGTTATAATCCTAGATTAATTTTCTCTCTCTCTTCTTTATAATCCCAGATTATTCAAGAGTGCGAGTTGTGCGTCATCGGTGGATTATCGGGAAGCGACCCATGAGATCCCCGGATAATGGCAGTAAATACGGTCGTCGGAGTATCCGAATCACGTACGTACCAAGTACTACGTTCTACCGATTTACGAGACAAGGTCGACTCCTAGCAAAGCACCAAGTCTCCCAGGTTCTCCGGACATATATCAAAGAATATCTAGATCTGTATCAAGCGTAGTATACAATGTATTGTGCATATCGGCCCAGTATCGGATGGTCACGGTGCTAGGGCTGGGGCTGGATAAGTGTCTGCCCCGTCCGAAACACATATCGGATGTCTGGTAACTAGTCTCTATAATCGGATATTCATGACCTGGTCATAATATCCCGATTGGATGCGCATCACTAAAAGAGCACTAATACCGTATCCTGCGTGACATCATCTCCATTATGACTGGAGTGTGATACTTCCGTCTCGACATCACATCCAATACACTACGACTCTCTGATAAACCCAGAAGAAGTGGTGAACACAGAACCAGTTAAGATCCCCCAACCACCAAAACCAAAGTTTACCGATTGTCGTAAGTATTAGCGATGTAAGTCTCAGGTTAAGACTATACACACCTACCTTGATTTCGGCCTCCCATAGACACCTAGTCATAATACCAATGGGATTCCGAAGGGTCTATCCAGAGCGAAGCTGTTTCCCGTACCATCGGTGAAACACGACCTCCTATCGCACTTGCATAAGTATCCAATACTTATATATATGAGAACTATGCCGTTGTGCCCTCACAACGCGCACAAGTGCAATACTAGCCTATTCCGCATTATCGATGTCCAGTCTCGATAATACTACGGCTAGGGATATTTAATGATTAATCCTTCGCGGACTGATACTGTCTCATATCATCTCAATCCAGGAACTAATCATAGGGACCTCTCTTCATTTATATATCTATGGTGATCTGATCACAAATGATGAGAGTGCAATTTCTTTGTACATAGTTAATTTGCTACAACAACACAATGATCTGTGCAAATAGTGACGCTATGGGTCATTTGTCCAACAATCTCCCACTTGGCACATTGCGAGTCACTCAAGTGTCCTACACCTGAACTATGTACGGTCGCTCAAATTGCTGAGGAAAGGTTTTCGTCAGCGGATTTGTTTGTTTATCGTTTGACGCGATTTATACGATCATCACATCGCCATGATGTATGATCCGAACGAATCAGATGATATAGAAGTATATATCTGGATCGTCGATGAGACCTTTAATTCCTTAGCCTATGCTGACGAGCTCAGCTGCTAACAGAACTATATCTAATCTAATTAGATTTACTTTCGACCCAAAAGACTTCTATTGCTGCCTCAGCTACAGCAATAATCCGCATTTGTTGTTTATTCGGCAACAGTTATCTTGCTTGGAAGATTTCCAGCTCACTGTCCCGTTATTCAAACTTTATAGTACCGCAGTATTTAACTGTTTGGAAACTTGCAGCAGTGATCCCAGTCACTTCAAGTTCTCATTCTCCATAATTTAAGATAGCATCTTTAGTTCTCAGAGATACTAACAGATGTTCTTAACTTCAATCCAGTTACTGTCACTTGGATTGACCTGATTGTGACTCCATATGCTTGAAGCGTATGAGACACCAATACAAGTACATTTTAAATGTACAATTTCCCAGAGAGTGTTAACAACTCCAAATCTATCCCAGTAGATCTTTATTCCTGAATAAAGGTTGTTACTCCCCAGAATTCTACGGAGAATTTCTATTGAAAGCCAAGCTTTCAACAATAGCTTTATGGGAATTTCACTGTCAGTGCGCTCTCCCACTAACCTCCTTATATACACAAGAATTATTTCGTTTTGAGTCAAATCATAAACCATTATGATTATTTCAAAACGACAGTTCCAAGAACCTTATGCTTGCATCAATCCAAACATGGATCGAATAACCCGCAAACCTTGTTTGTCGGTTATACAAAATCGTCAGGATGTTGTAAACATCCTCCAAAAGGTTTCCTTTTCAGGAAAGCGATTTTGATTTGTAACTAACATATTTCATAAATGAAATATATAGTTATCAATAAGCATCTTCAAAATGGATTTACCATGGCAACAGGTAAAAGGTTGAACCGTTATTAACATAATGTTGATAACGATACCTTTCCGTCAAAACCTTAGGTTTGCACGTTGGTATGTTGCCTTCCATGTATGTCTTCCTTGAAGACGTTTAATGTACCATAGGCACAACGCCTTGTGGTACAACAACTAGTATCCAAACATAGTTGTTATACATGGAATCCATTTCGGACTCATGGCACTTTGCCATAACAGGGAGTCGATACCTCGTATCACTTCCTCATAACGTAGTCGGATGGTACACCTCCATAAGATTGACATCTTTATGGGGTGAGATCAGAAACCCATACCCTAGGTTGTTTTCTGACTCTATCCGATCTACGAAGTTTCTTGTGTATTGAAGATTAATGGTATAGTTTCATCATAGATGAACTATTTGTGTTCCATTAAGGACTTCGTGCCTTGAACAGTATTACTCCGATTTTCATCGAGTATCACTATCCTCCCACTGACCACTGCATATCGGTATTCCTCTCAGGAAAACCGCATGGTGAGCAACAATTACATTGTTCTCATGTGGGATATATAAGTACTATACTTAAGGTTCCCTTAGGATAACTTATATTGGCACTTATCCAATTTGGGTCTTTTAGTTTGGTATCATCCAAACGTTATGCCTGGCATACCCAAATTATCAGGAATGAGAAACCACGTTTCTTTCCTGTTCATATCCTATATGATATCTGTCAAACAGATTTATATGGAACCTTATTCCAAATAAGTTTTTGCACTGTTAATACATATCCTGTGAAGGAAATAGTAGCTCAGAGCGACTCGTGATAAACTTTATCATGTCCAACAAAAATTCGTTTTTGGTTTGAACACACCGTCTAACTGACGTGTCTCGGGAGGAGTCCTCATATGAAAGAATACCGTACTCTTTCATGTACATTAGAAACTTACTGCTTAAGTATTTTCCATTACGGTCTTACCCGTGGCGGAATAATACTATAGCCGATCTGTTAATTTACTTCGTGTCGAAACTCAAAAGTTTCCGATCTGTGTTCTTCAAAAGAAACACATAACCACAACGCGATGCTGCATCCGTTAAGGTCACGAAATATTCACGTTCACATCTAGCCTGGCTAGATATGGGCCCACTTACTTCACCATGAATAGGGCTAACAGATCGGTGGCCCTTTTACTATTACCAAGTAAATAGTATTTTAGGTATTTAACCTAATAAACTAGATTCGTAGACCTTATTTGAATAGTCAAATCAGTCCTAGTACCCACTTCTCAAAAGTACGGATATACGAGTCTTGTTTAATTGTGTCCTAGACAACAATGCCACAAATAAGTCTCCATTGATCAAATCAATTTGAGCTATTTATTTGTCATTTATATGTTTGAGATTTTATTTATATTCAAAATATAAATTATGTTATTTACATCCAATGTATTTATCTCAGTATCAACTTTATATAATGAAACACTTTAGTGTTCTAGAATATAAAGGTTTTATCCGCATTGGATTAAACACTGATATAGAGATAATGTCTCTAGTAAAACTAGTTACATAATAACATTTCCTAATTTAGGTACCTGCCCAAAGGGTAGTTCCAAACTTAGGTATTACGGTCGAAACAGCGACTTTCGTCCCGTTTCCAATCCGCAAAGAAATCTCGGCTTGAAGCCAGTATCCAGCTCACAGCGGATTCTGAACGTCAATACATATATGTATTATGTACCACACTAAGTATTTAAAATTCAATTTCAATACTAGTAGTGAACATAACTTTGACAAATATTTTAAAGTTAGAGCCTCGCCCTTTCTTTAATTCCTTCGTGTCTTCCATATCCAAATGGTAGTCACTTTGGGATATGTCAATTATCCTTTTCAATATTTCACAAACCACTTGGGTTTTAGAATATCGAAATGATGTGCACCTTGTGCTACATGCCCAATTGCAAACTTTGACTTTTCTCCACTAGAATAGTCAATTAATTCTCCAAGAATTATTAATTGCAATTTTAATACTTTTAAATCTAAAGATAGATTTATTATAAGTATATTAATTAAGCACTAAAGTCATCATCACATAAATCTTCCAAAGACTTTATGCTCTACTATTTGCTTAATTATGGGCTTAGTCATAATAAGTTATTTTATCAAATAAATTAACCTATTATTAATTCCCAATTGAAAATTAAATCATTTAAAACATTTAATCCAAGGATTATATATTTTAAATATTCAACCTTTCAATTCTATCTTGATTTCAATAGTCCAACTATTTAATCAATTTTAATAAGGTACTATTTATTATAATGATTACAATAATCCAATTATTTAATCAACTATAATTTTAATATTGATTACTATAATCCATTTATAAAATCAACTATCATTTTAATTCAATTATATTGATTACTATAATCCAATTATAAAATCAACTATATATTGAATAAGTTTGTATATAGTCCAACTATATTTAAAAAACAACATAAAATATTAGTCAACTAATACTTTTGATTAATATGACGAGTAAAATAAAATGAGCGTGTTTAGCGAGTATTCGAACGAATGTTGCAAATTCAATACTTGCCTCCCACTATTTTTCGTCGAGCCTCTAACCCTCTGTGGAGTACTCGGGAAACCGTGTTTCCTAGTGGGCTAGGATCCTATTAAATAACACACAACCCTGACTTTGGCCAATAAAAAGCTGTATGCTATTTAACTAGGTAGATCTCACAGATCAATTGGATCTCATCCAATTCCTAGATCCGGTTAGGTGGACATCCAAGTCCGAAACATATACAATATATATGTCAATATATCCAATATATTTTCCTAACCTATCCTCTGAATCATCTAGGCCATGGCTTTGGCCAAAAACAAACCTAATGATTCCAGTTAAGCGGGACCCATTGACGAGGAAAGTTTCGTAATCAATGTCATTGGACAAAAAGTGATCTGACTTTGGCCAATAAAAATCACGATTTGGACAAGACACCGATATCTAACAAAACTCTCATGATTCAAGTACATCCTAGATTGACAAAGGTCTTGACTTTGGTCAAAAACAAACCAATGCCAACTTCGGATCTTGAACAAGAATCATTCAATGGAAGGATATTTGCTTAATATATGTTGAGGGATTTTCGCATGCAAATTGGCTACCAATTTTAATTATCTTTGTTAAGGTCTCATCATCATACACCCTTAAACATGCATTCTAAATACATAATAAAGCGAGTATGAAATAAAATAATAACGATATGCGGATGGATACTTTACACATTGATCCTAGATCAAATCTCTCTCTTTCTCACTCAAGCTAGCACTTGTACTACTTCTACCCGTTACACTACACTTCTAAAGAAACCTCATATACATAGAGGGGAATAGGTGAGAAGAGAATACAAAGAGAAAGAAGGTGATAAGGCTGGACACGCAGGTCCAATTTAATAAATCAAATTTATTACAACAATTTCCAAAATTGCCCACCCGACTAATATCCATCCGATATACGTTATTCATTCAACACAACCATGTATTCACACATACAAGCATGCTATCAATCAATCTAATCAAATTAATTAATCTGATAATTAAGTGATCATCCAATGTTCAAACAACGATTTGATTTTGTTCGAGTCAAACTCGTTTTTGCGAATAAGTACTCAAAGTACGAATTCATGAATTAAATTAAACTACATCATTAAATCAAATTTAACATGTATTTAATACTAATTCACTATTCAATTCCAAATTGAATATTGCACTTTATATTAATAACCTTTTACGATTTAAATTCCAAATTCAATCGTGTCGGGACTCAAAGTCCGATTAACGTCCAACGTCAATTTAATTCAAGTCTAATGGGCTTCAATTAATTTCTTTAGGCATGGGCTTCGGCAACCAAAGCCCAATAGTGGAATCACCCAAAATGCCTTAGAAATCAATTTCGGCCCATTAGGCCCAATTAAACTTTAAAGGTTCATTAGTCGCAATTGGGCTTTATGGTTAAGGTTTTGGGCCCAATTGGATCCAATCCACTTGGCCTAAACCAAACTTGATAAATCAAGCCCAATAGGCCCAATTACAACTTAAATTCTAATTTCCAAAATTAGGCCCAATTAATTAAATCCAAAAATCCAATTTTCACAATTTAATTACCAAAAGTGCATTACGATGATTAATGACCTAAATCGATATTTCCGAAGCACCAAATTAGTCCAATTAATCATGCTTAATTCATTATCACATGTCAAACACACATAATGAAAAATCAAACCCATAAACATGCTTGCTAAGTCTCGGCCAAGGAAGGTTATTTTGTCCGATTTGAATTCAATCCGATTAATTACACAATCGACAACGTATTAACTTCCCGAATGATTTCATACACATCCAATGTTCATAAAATCAAAATATACCAAGACATTAAGGGCATATACCATTCGGCCAACACATGGAATTTAGGGTTTATGTTCAATTCAAAGTACAATCCAATTGAATTAAATTAACATCATCCTACATGATTTTAACTCATCCAATGATAATAAAATCAACAAAATTCCAATGATTCAAAATCAATAATGTATTCGGCCAAGGCATATAATTTGGGGAAAATAATTCCAAATCATTTTTCATCAAATTAGTCCAACCAAAATGAATTTAAACATGTTATAAGCATACTCAAACATTCAATTCATTCAAATCATGCTCAACAAACATTTACCCAAATTTTAAGCCCTACAAATTTCATGCTTGCAACTTTAGCTCTGATACCATTGTTGGTTTTCTATAAGGTCCCAAGATCAAACAAGACATGAAATTATGTGTGAACACATCAACGGAGGTAGCGGAATACTCACATTGATCGGTTGAGTCGATTTGGAGACGATTCAAGCCCAAAAACGCACTGCCTTTGTAAGCTCACTGCAGCAGTCCACTGCCCTGCAAAACAGAAAATTGGGTGAAGAAACGGAGCTCCAATCTTCGTCGGATGGATCCCGTCTCATGGGGGAACCTCCCTACCACCTTCGCAAGACTCGTAGTGTGCTAGCACTTGATTTCTCACCATGAGAAACCACTCTTTGCTTCCCTATTGTCACGTCACGCCCAAACTGGTTCAAAACCAGTGAAGACTTGCTTCCATTGCCGTGAGAGGAAGAGAGAGATGAGAGAAAATTGTGTAATGGTTTGTTAATTAAAATGATTTACCAAAAATCAATTTATATTTATGCCATAATTCATTAAATTAATAATAAACTTATGACACAAATTCATGCAAAGGCTTAGAGTGTCAAACACTTCATTTCCATGCAATACCATTGAGTGCATTGTACACAATCTCCATGCAATGCATTAGAGTGTCAAATAAGCATAATATGACATGTGTCAAAGTTAATGCATATCTTGACATGTGTCATGTGGGCCCCACACGTTTCCCAATGAAAGTGGGCCCACGTGCACTCACGCGTTCGGGTTCGATATTTCCGAAATACCGAGCTTACGTCGCGACGTTAATTCAATCGAATAAATAATTACGCCTGGCGAAATTATTATTTACGTCGCTAACGAATTAATTCTGAATTAACTCGTTTGCCCGAATTAAAATCTAATTTTAATTCCGCGTCGAAATCTAATTTCGTTTAATATATCGAATATATTAATTCATCGATTAATTCCAAATTAATCGTTCTCTCTCTTTAGACGACATTTTATCCCGGATAAAATATCTCCGTTATTAATCCTAGATTAATTTTCTCTCTCTTCTTTATAATCCCAGATTATTCAAGAGTGCGAGTTGTGCGTCATCGGTGGATTATCGGGAAGCGACCCATGAGATCCCCGGATAATCTGGCAGTAAATACGGTCGTCGGAGTATCCGAATCACGTACGTACCAAGTACTACGTTCTACCGATTTACGAGACAAGGTCGACTCCTAGCAAAGCACCAAGTCTTCCCAGGTTCTCCGGACATATTCATCAAAGAATATCTAGATCTGTATCAAGCGTAGTATACAATTGTATTGTGCATATCGGCCCAGTATCGGATGGTCACGTGCTAGGGCTGGGGCTGGATAAGTGTCTGCCCCGTCCGAAACACATATCGGATGTCTGGTAACTAGTCTCTATAATCGGATATTCATGACCTGGTCATAATATCCCGATTGGATGCGCATCACTAAAAGAGCACTAATACCGTATCCTGCGTGACATCATCTCCATTATGACTGGAGTGATACTTCCGTCTCGACATCACATCCAATACACTACGACTCTCTGATAAACCCAGAAGTGGTGAACACAGAACCAGTTAAGATCCCCCAACCACCAAAACCAAAGTTTACCGATTGTCGTAAGTATTAGCGATGTAAGTCTCAGGTTAAGACTATACACACCTACCTTGATTTCGGCCTCCCATAGACACCTAGTCATAATACAATGGGATTCCGAAGGGTCTATCCAGAGCGAAGCTGTTTCCCGTACCATCGGTGAAACACGACCTCCTATCGCACTTGCATAAGTATCCAATACTTATATATATGAGAACTATGCCGTTGTGCCCTCACAACGCGCACAAGTGCAATACTAGCCTATTCCGCATTATCGATGTCCAGTCTCGATAATACTACGGCTAGGGATATTTAATGATTAATCCTTCGCGGACTGATACTGTCTCATATCATCTCAATCCAGGAACTAATCATAGGGACCTCTCTTCATTTATATATCTATGGTGATCTGATCACAAATGATGAGAGTGCAATTTCTTTGTCACATAGTTAATTTGCTACAACAACACAATGATCTGTGCAAATAGTGACGCTATGGGTCATTTTGTCTAACACAAAGTGCCATGAAGTCCGAAATGGATTCCATGTAAACACCAAGTTTGGACACTAGTTGATGTACGGAAGACATTGTGCCTATTGGTAGTATATTAGTCTTCAAGGAAGACGTACATGGATGGCAACATACCAACGTACTAAGCTAGGCTTGTAGCGAAAAGGTATTATCGTATCAACATTTGTCGATTACAACGAAACCTTTTACTCGTTGCCATGGGTAAACCATTTGGATAATGCTTGCTAATGCTGCATGTTTCATTTATGAAATATGGCAGCTGAATGTCAAAACCGCTTCTTAAATGGAAACCTTTTGGAGGATGTTTAAAACATCTTGACGGTTTTGTCACACCAAAACGAGCAAACAAGGTTTGCCAGTTAAATCGATCCATTTATGGATTGAAGTAAGCATTGTGTTCTTGGAATTATCGTTTTGATGTAATCATAATGGTGTATGATTTAATTCAAAACGAAAATGATTCTTGTGTATATAAGGAGGTTAGTGGGAGCACACTGACAGTGATTGTCCTATAAAATGATGATATATCATTTCTTGGAAATGACATTCCCATAATACAATCGGTGAAAGCTTGGCTTTCATGAAAAATTCTCCGTAGAATTCTTGGAAAGACAACCTTTATTCTAGGAATAAAGATCTACTAGGATAGATCTAAAAGTTGTTGGCACTCTCCGAGAACTCGTACATTGAAATATATGTACGCGATCTGATGTCTCACAATGCCGCAAATCACAACCTGAAACAACCCCCATCAACCGCACAAAACTTCACTCTAAATTACCTTAAACTACCGCAGAAACAGCCCTATACAGCAGTCCCAATCAACGCAAAAAATAACACCAAAACAACAAAAACCACACCCCCAAGACACCTAAAAACCCCAAAAAACAGTCCCCAATTATCGTAAGAACAGTGACCAGAAACAGCAACCCAAAACAGAGGAAACAACAGCCCGAAATAGCGAGGCGACGAAGGAAAATGACGAACCAGTGAACCAGAGGAGTTGCGGAGCATTAACCCTTCTGACGGTCGCATAACGCACTTCCAAGAGACGACTTAAGAGGTTAGACCTGAGGGCACCTTTTTATTTATTCCTGTTCTTTTGTTATTATTTCTTCGCATGTGTATTGTGAATTCATGAATGTTGCGGCCATGGGATGAATGAAATATGTGTTATCTCTTGTGGTATATCGGATGGAAACCCAGACGTAAATTTCGTAGCCGAATCCGAATGGACGGTAATACGGTCTGTACTTGGGAAACAACTCCACGTACCACTTGAGAGACACACATATTTCGTTTCATCCAATCTTATGTTTATTCTTGATTTAATCGTTTAGTATGTTATTTTCCTTTATGCATGATTTAATTGTTTAGCATATTCCTTTTTTATGCATGATTTAGGTGTTTATGAGATTAGAGGTATCGTTTTTTGTGATTCTGTTCGAACGTGTTATCAAACGGTACACGAACGTATGCATTCTGCCTCGTCTCGTTCGAACGCATTATCAAACGCTACTCGAACGCGTGCATTCTGTTTACATTTCGAACGGGTTATCAAATGCTACTTGAATGTGTGCATTCTGTTTACCGTTCGAACGCGTTTACGAACGCTACACGAACGCGCATGCACTGGACATATTCATTCCTCATGTTTTGCATGTTTGTTTCCTTAGTTATTCCTTTCCCATCACATGCCTAGTTAGCTCTTTTGAATGTTTATGCTTTTACCGTCATTGTTTATTTATCTTTCCGTATTTATTCATTTAATATGTTCATGTAATTGTGTGCTTACCATTATTTCGACTTATTTTTATGCATGCCAACTTAGATATATGTAGTATGCAAACTTAGATATAGGTATTATGCAAACTTAGATGTAGGTTATTGTTACGTAGACTTGGTTAGATTATTGCACAAATCCATTCATTACAAGTGGCATAAGTAAGAGACCATTCCGAACCCAACGGTTTGAGGTCTTCCCTTGCAAGGGGTGAGTGCGGCCTTAAATCATTTTCCCAGTTCACACTGGGTGGCGACTCCATGTTATTTCTCCGATTTAGTTCCCCCGTGGGCTACACCGTACTCCCAACTAGGCCGCGAGCCTGGAACAGCGTCGCCGATTTCTGTGTCCTACAGTCTGGCGACTCCACTGGGGATAGAGAATTGGCCCCGAAATAATGTCTTGTAATGATTGTGATTTGTGCTTTAGTTAACTGTGTCTACCATGGGTTGAAGAGGTTTAATCAAAGGCATTATTAAAGCCAGGTAATGGTTTGGTGTCTTCCTTCATTCACTACATTTCTATAAGGAAAAGCTGTGAAGGCACCTAGATAATCATTACCCGCAGCTCACTGTGAAAGACTAATTTGGAGGACGTGTTGTTTATTCCTGTCACCAAGGCAATAAGAGCCTAAGAGGTTTTGGTATTTAAGAGAGTTCGCTCCACCCTCCCTCTAGGGAATCTACAATGAGAAATTCATTTGACAGTCAGTCACGCACCATAACTCGTTGGCACATACCTTAGTGTATAAAAAAGGTGCACTCACTTGGTCACTTGAACCCTTGAGTGGGGAGTCATATTTATGGGTAATCCTTAGCCGGTGAGAGCCTTTGTCTATACCCCTATAAACCCGCACATGAACTGTAGTTCTAGGACTAATAGAAACTATCCCTTTATGCTTGCGTCTATGACCGTCGTCATTTGGATTCAGTTGGACTTTTTGTCATGAGTTATGGGCTTGTTGGGCCATTTAAACTGGGATGAGTCTGTGCTTTATGGAAATTGGGCCAAAAGCTTCTAAAATGCCGATGGGCCATTTTGTGTTTAGGCCTCTTATCATTTGAAGTCGTTTAGCCATGTTATCGCAAAGTGTAAACCTGTTGGGCCTTTTCAACTGGGACAAGTTTGCACCTTGCAATAGTATGATTGAATGCTTTAAAATGATAATGGGCCGACTTACACATTCCATGCATCACACGCATACATGCTAACTCAGGGTTTTAAAAGACATCATAGATATTCGTTGGGTTAGGGAAGAGGGAAGACTCATCAAAAGGCCGTTAGCGAACATGAGCGAATCAGTTAACGAGGGATCTCATATGGATCAACTAGAAGCTAATCTCACTAAGGTTATCGAGATAGCTGTGCCCCGCGCTGCGGGAGGCTTTGAGAATGAGAGGCGTGAGGGCCCTCCGAGTGGGTTGAATGATGATGTCCCCGTCTTTGATGATGATATGGCTGAGTATGCCACATGAAGGATAGCTGGATCTCAGGCCAGAAACTCCACGATCAGATGGAATCGGTTACCCGCAAGCTGAAGGGTAAGCATGAGGATTTTTTTGGATTTTAAGGCGATGACTTTTGAGGATCAGCTGCCGGCTTAGTTCAAAATACCTGACATAGCCAGGTTCAATGGGAACGGGGATCCGAGGGTCCATCTCCGAAAATATGTCTCTATAATGAGTTCCGTAGGCCTGTCGCAGCGTCAGGTTCAGAAGATGTTTAGGATGTCGCTTGAGGGGGCACCCGTAGTGTGGTACCATGGCCTTGAAAGGAATGTTAAAGAAGATTGGAGAGAACTGGCGGAAGCCTTTCTGAAACAATATGTCACAGATTTGGAGATCGACTTATCGCTTCGTGACTTGGAGAATACCAAGCAGAATTAAGAAGAGAGCTTCAAAGATTATGTGGACTGCTGGAGAAGCCAGCTTCTGAAACTACAGACTCGGCCCTCGGAGAAAGACCAAATCAAAATGATCATCAAGGGCACCAAGCCCTCCATCTATAGCAAGCTGATGAGAATGACCTTCATGATTACAGATTTTTGGCAGTTGAGGGAGACTGTCATGGACATTGAAGAAGAGGAAGCAAAGAACAAGAAGTTTTATAGTCTGAACAGGAGGACTGTTGGAGGACCATCAGGTGCCAAGCCTGTCTCTGTCGAGGTAGCCGCAGTCAGAAGCTGGCGTTTTTCTAACCTGGGTAGACCGTTGTCTAAGGCGCTTGAGAAGTTGGCGAGACAGGGGCTCCTTAAACCCTTAGAAGCTAGACCACTCCCCAATCCCCCACCATCTCACTATAACCTGAACCTTTACTGTCACTACCACCAGCAGAAGGGCAATGACACTGACAACTGTGCTTGCCTCAGACACGAAATCTAAGACCTTATAGACTCCCACAAAATACCTGACCCTGAGAAGGAACATCCCAACACACACCGAAACCCCCTACCAAATTATCACTCTGTCCTACCACCTACCTATATGATAAGCTATGGCCTACCTGAAAGCCTTGTCCTCAAGTCCTTTAACCACCAAGCCTTTTGCCTGGGGATTTGGGATAGCAATAGTGATGATGAAACAAAGTAGGGGAAGAATTTATGGGACGACTTCTCCAGTAGCGATGAAGAGGAGGTAAGAGGAATGACCCGCATTGGGCATTTCTACAATGATACTGCAGAAAAGGGCAAGGAAGTGTTGGCAGATGGTAGAGAAATAGCAGAAAACAGGGATAATGCTGAAGGAGATGTAGTGCTGCGTCAGCTGAAGAAGACGCGAGCACATCTAAGCATTTAGGAGTTGGTGTGTGCATCACAGGAGCACAGACGGTCCATGGTTGAGGCCTTGAGCAAGATAAGAATAACAGAAGATGCCAACCCTATGATGTTTGTGGGTTCGGTGCAGAAAGAAGCTTAACAGGTGATAACCTTTTCTGAGGAGGAACTCCCGGCGGAGGGAAGGAATCATAATAGGCATTTTTTCATAAGAGCTGAAGTGAGGGGTAAGAAGACATCCTGTGTAATGGTGGATGATGGCTCATCCATCAATGTGTGCCCATTGAAGATTTTGGCGAAGTTGGGAATGAAAGCAACAGATCTGAGTCCCTCCAACATGACCATCAAGGCATATGATGACAGTAAGCGAGGAGTTGAGGGCACCTTTGCCGCAGTAGCCAAGGTTGGCCCAATTGAGGATGAGGTTGAGTTCATGATGAGCGGAAAATATATCAATATTTACCGCCCCTTTAACTTAATATTTTGTTTAGTTTCTCGGGTTTGATGAACGTTTTGATGTGTTTTAGTTTCTTTTGCACATAAAATAATATCGGGTCTCAATGAAATCATTTAGGATGAAATATGGGTCAAATAAGGGCAATTATTGGACTTGATATTTTAATTTTGGAGATTGGAAACTTGAAAGGGCGTTTTGACGAAGTGCAGTTTTGGAAATTCCAGTTTTGCGCATCTGTCGTATTTTGGACATAACTCTTTACTCAGATATCGGATTGAGCTGATTCAAGTTCCAGATTAAAGAAGACTCAAATATACAACTTTGAAAGACAAAAATAATTCGAATTCTGAAGATTGCATGGCCCGAAATGGATGAACCATCCAGAAGTGTGTAGTGTGTAATTATTAAAGTCACTTTTAACATTTTCAAAGCAAAAAATAAATTAATAAATAAATAATAAAAATTATCAAATCATAACCAAACATGATAAGAGATTAGTGGAGCAATAATAATGTATTTGGTGGAGCAATTAGTGGAGCAATTAGTGGAGCAATTAATAATTGATTTGGTGGATGATTTGATGGAGGCAAAATTTTGCCTATAAATACCAAGCCATTTCATTTGTAAAATTCATACTTTCTTCTAAGGAATTCCTTAAGAATACTAAGAAGATTGTATCTTGTTTGTTTATTTATAGCTTTTAGTAATTAATTTTCCCTTTCGCACTTTCTTTTCTTTACTTTTCAGTTTTTACTTTCCGCAATTTACTTTTACGCACAGTACTTTTCTTTCTTTAATTTTCAGTTTTTACTTTTCAGTAATTTACTTTCAGCAATTTACTTTTCAGCATTTAATTTTCAGTATTTAATTTCAGCATTTACTTCCGTCATTACTTTTCAGCAATTTACTTTTCAGCATTTTACTTTATGTCTTTTATTTTATTTAAGTTCTTACTACCCGTAAATATGTGTCGTAACTAAGCCAGTTATCTGGGGTTGTGATGAAATCCAATATCACGGTTTATAAGGGGTTATTTTATAGTTTGGGTAATATAAAGGTTTATTTATTGAGTCTTAATCCTAATGCTTTTTATTAACTGGCCATTAATAAAATTGAACTGGTAAATCTAAAATGAACTAGACATAGGGATTTTAGGTTTAAGACCTTAGACTAATAGCCCACGATCTTCCTTGAGGATAGATAACCTTTTAATAGATTTCCTTACAAGATAGGAATATACCTGTCGGGCGGGGGTAGCCATAATTGGAACTTAAACTTAATGAATCCAGATAATTTGGTTGACATAGACATATGGTTCAATTGGGTTAAACTGGGTATTTGTGTCTGACCATCGACAGAGGCTTACACATAATTTAGTGTTCCAGGTTAATAAATCAATATATTACCCAACTTTAAGATAACCACTTCATCTTTAAAATGATATTGGAAGAAATCACAACCCTAGATAGTTTTTTATCTACTTTCGAACAATTTTATTTTACTTGTTTTTAAATTTAGAATCGTCACCATTTCAAATCAATTAAAAACCTGTTAGATACTAGTAATCATTTGACCTCATAAAATTAATAGATTAGATATTAAGTCCTCGTGGGATCGATATTTTTATACTACTTGAACGATACGTGCGCTTGCGTTATACGTGTGTGTTTACGCCGGTCAAGTTTTTGGCGCCGTTGCCGAGGACTTATTTATCTTTTACTATTAGTTTAGGGGTTAGATACGTTACTTGTATCTAATTTCTTTTTACTTATTGTTTTTGTTTTCTTGTGTTTTAGGTTCTCAGAAACTACATGAGACGAACCAGAAGCTTTGAACTCCGTCCGCTTGACCCAGAAATTGAAAGAACCATCAAACAGTTGAGAAGGGAAAGGCGAGAAGGCCAAGAAGCTTTAGTCAACATGGAAACTGAACCTTTGAACGTTGCACCACCAATTCCCATTCGAGACAGAACCATTCCGGTGGTTGACAGACTCATTTCCTGTATTGTACTTTCTCCCTTACCAGCAAATGCGTGTGCATGTGACATCAAAACATGCATTCAGATGATTCAGCAGTCAGTTCAGTTCGGGGGGAATGCAACTGAAGATCCTAATTCCCACATCAGCAACTTCCTGGAAGTTTGCTGCACTTTTAACTACAACAGAGCATCAGAAGAAGCAATGAGACTGCGAGTTTTTCCATATTCCCTGAAGGACAGAGCTAAAGCTTGGCTACATTCACTACCAGCAGGTTCTATCACAACTTGGAACACTTTAGCCACCAAATTTCTTGCAAAGTACTTTCCACCAGCCAGAACCGGAAAATTGAGGAATGACATCACATCCTTTGTACAACAAGATTCAGAATCCCTCTGTGAAGCTTGGGAAAGGTACAAAGATTTACTCCGGAAATGTCCTCACCATGAGATTCCAAAGTGGCTACAAGTTCAACCTTCTACAATGGACTTTCTGGAATAATGAGAACCACAATCGATGCTGCTGCTGGAGGAGCCTTGATGGCAAAAGGAGAAGATCAAGCCTGGGACCTAATCGAAGAAATGGCCAACAACAATTCCTTGTGGCCAACAGAAAGGAGCATGATCCAAAGAATTGCAGGAATTTATGAAGTTGGAGCAAACACAGCAGTGAATACCAGGCGTGGATCAGATATGCAAATGTCTAGAAACACTTAGCACGCAAGTTGTGAACATCACTGGATCCACAAGTTCACCATATGGAGGAGCACCAGAGTCAAACCAACTTGAAGAAGAACGATGAATTATGTCAGCAATTTCAACAGACAAGGGAACAATCCATATTCCAACACCTACAACCCAGGGTGGAGGAATCATCCCAATTTTTCATGGAGCAACAATTCAGGCCAACAGCAGAACTATCCACCTGAATTCCAGCAACAGAACAAAAGCCAGGAGCAAGCAATGAACCAGGAATAACAGAAGTGTTGACCCACTTGAAAAAGATAGAAGTAAAAACACGACTCTCACAAGCAAGATATGATGCTATGTTTCAATCCCAAGCCATTAATTCAAAGTCAATGCTTCTATTAAAGCACTGGAGAATCAAATGGACAACTGGCAAATGCTCAGAGTTACAGACCGCCAGGTACCATTCCTAGCAACACAGAGCCAAATCCAAGAAACATGGGGAAGGAGCAATGTCATGCCATCATGTTAAAAAGCGGTACTGAAATAACAAAGATGTTGGAGTCAAAACAGCTGCTGAGGAAGTTCCAAAAGAAACAAAGCAACAGATGGAGAAAAAGAAGCAAAGGAAAAAGAACAGATCACTCCACCTCCACATTTTCCTCAACGTCTTCAGAAGAACAAATTGGACAAGCAGTTTTCTCGGTTCCTGGAGATCTTCAAAAAGCTGCATATCAACATTCCATTTGCAGAAGCGTTGGAACAAATGCCCACCTATGCCAAATTCATGAAAGATATTCTTTCACGAAAACGGAGATTGGGAGATTACGAGACAGTAGCATTAACAGAAGAATGCAGTGCATCATTCAGAGGAAACTTCCCCCAAAGTTGAAAGATCCTGGCAGTTTCACTGTTCCTTGCGTCATAGGAGAACATAACTTTGGTAAGGCTTTGTGTGATTTAGGTGCGAGTGTTAACTTGATGCCTTTCTCTATTTTCAGGAAATTACAGATTGGAGAAACAATGCCAACTTCAGTCTCACTGCAACTTGCTGATAGAACGCTCGTATTTCGAGAGGCGTAGTTGAGGATGTGCTGGTCAAGGTTGACAAATTCATTTTCCTAGCAGATTTTATTGTCCTTGATATGGAGGAAGATGCAGACGTGCCAATCATCCTCGGGAGACCGTTCTTGGCTACAGGTCGAACCATTATTGATGTACAAAAAGGAGAACTAACCATGAGGGTACAGGACCAAGAAGTGACATTCAATGTTTTCAAGGCCATGAATTTCCCAGATGATGAAAAGAAGGAGGAATGTTTCAAACTCGATGTGATACACAATACCATTCAGAACTCCAATGCAATGCAAAGTTCTACTGACAAACTTAAAACATGTCAATTGCCTGTGGAGCCTAAAGATAAAGCGTCTTTTGTACTGAAGGAGCCAATTCTTGCACTACAAGCAACAGAAGAGAAAAAGTTCCACCACTCAACAAATTGGAGGAATTTCACAATCAGCCTTTTGAGGATGCCAAATTGTACAAAGAAAAGGGCAAGAAGAAACATGATGAGAAGTTAGTGCGCATACAACTGGAACCAGGGCAGAAGGTACTGTTAAACAAATCAAGGGTGAAATTCTTCCATGGAAGCCAAAATCACGGTGGTCAGGTCCATTTGTGATCACCAAAGTTTTACCAATAGAGCCGTTGAGATACATGATCCTGATGCTAACAAAACTTTCAAGGTTAAAAACAAGCGTGTCAAGCACAACTGGGGAGAATCATTTGAGCGACAAAAAGAAAGTGTTACACTTTCAGATCCAGCTTAACGTTCGAGAAGCCAAGTCTGGCTGACGACTTTAAACTTAGCGCTAGCAGTGAGGTAACCCATGCAATTTGTGTATATATTGTGATTTGGTGTGTTTAATTTTTGCAGGATTAGTCATTTCAAAATGGAAGATGCTCTCGCAAATCTTCGCAAGCAATTTCCTTCTCTCCCTCAAAAATCTCTGATGAAAGTTTACAAAGCTCGCTTGGAACGGATGAGGTTACTGACAATTCACGGTGTTCCTAATGATATTCGTTGGGTAATTGAAGCACGAGTCCGATTGGCAGGTGAGTCTTCTGACTCTTTTATTTCACATATGCCTGGTTTTGGAAGAAGCACCTATGCAAAGAAACGAAGAGCTAAGCAAATGGGGTGTTTGTTTTAAATGTGCACGATTTAATTGCAACACTCGTTGTAGTTCTTTAGGAATGGTGTCTGATAATCGCGAAGACAAAATTAATTCATTAGGGATGGCTTGAGTAAGGAGTCTTTAGATGAAATATCTTCAACTCTTGAGACGCATCCCAATGGATATGTTCACATTGCCATTCGCAAATTACATACACAATTCCAAAAAAGAAAGACAACAATTAAGTCTCGGGAATCTGACTCAAAAAGACCCTGTTTGCCAATTTATAAGAAAATTGGATGGGAAACTTGTTCCTGACGCATAGACGTCAATCAAGCCGTTACTTTTCTTGTAAATATTATATCTCTTTGTCTTTTCTTAATAATTGTTTTATTTGTTTTGTGTTTTCTTTCTTCGACAGGATCCAGACCTTTTTGACTATCACGATATTATTTCGCTACTAATCGTCCTCTGGAAGATACTTGTGCTATTTTTACTCACCCTTTTTCAGGTACTATAAATTCAGCCCGTCATTGCACTTTTGAAGACATCCAGAGTAAAAATGGAAGCCACTTCAAGAAGACGAGTTGAAAACATTTGTGTGTTTTTTTGGGCGTAGCACTGTTGGTACTAAACCACAATACATAGAAGCAACACAGGAATTGGGTCGAGTCTTAGCTGCAATGAATATGCACTTAATATATGGCGGAGGCAATCTCGGACTTATGGGGATCGTTTCAAAGACTGTACAGGAAGGAGGCAGTCACGTTTTGGGAATCATCCCAAAACCATTGGCAGAGGCAAATCTTATTGAACCATCAAACGGAGAGGAACTGATCGTACCAGGTATGTTTGAACGTCTAGTGGAAATGATTAACCGTGCTGATGCTTTTATTGCTTTGCCAGGTGGCTTGGGTACATTGGAGGAAATTTTTATTGTGTTATCTTGGGCGAACCTGAACATACACCAGAAACCCCTTGGACTGCTCAACGTTGATGGCTTTTATGATTTTCTTTGTGTGTTTCTTGATGATGCTCGGAGAAATGGGTTCGTGTCAAAACCTTTAAAAGAACTCCTCTTCACTGCCAGAACTGCTCCAGATCTAATTGACCAACTCATAGCATATGAACCAAAAGTTGACCCTATCGTTTCAAAGATAAATTGGTCCGAGGACGATCGTGGTAAGAGGCGTCGAATTAATCTGGATCTTAACCTTTAATTTCTTGTAGAATTTCAGCTAACCAGGTATTATCTTCTAAAATCTTCTTCTACTGTTTAAGACATTGGGGACAATGTCTCATTTAGGTTTGGGGGAGGGAATTAGTTGATCAGTACCTTGTTTTTAGTTTGTGTGTTATTTTTATTTTAGTCCAAAATTTTTCGAAAAATACAAAAAAATTGAAAAATTTTCAAAAATTACAAAAATATTTTGTTTTTTTTTGTGTTTTTTAATTTGACTAAAAAGGTGAAATTGGTAAGAGATAGCTGAGTAAGAAGTTTCCACTCCTGAGACGTATCTCAAACCTATTTCGAAACAAGTTGATTTTTGTTTATTTCATTTTGAATTATTTAATTTGTGAATTCTCCTTAAAACGGACTAAAATGATCTTCATATGCTCAGTTGACAGATATTATCAACATATATAGTAACATACGGACATGAGCTAAAATTGAAAAGTTTGTAATATTCAGTGCTCTAGTTTAATTGGAGGAAAGCATCTCAAAAAGCAGTGGAGTAAAAAAAAAATTAAAAAATCTGAGATCCGAGTTATTAAGTCTGTAAGGGTGTTTTAACACCTAGTGCCCTAAAGCCAACTGGTTTGGGAGTCACTGACCCAAAGCTCTTGTTACATGGATCGAAGATGCTGCAAAAATATATATATCTGAAGTCTGAGTAATTAAGTCCGTAGGGGTGTCTTAACACCTGGTGCCCTAAAGCCAACTGGTTTGGGAGTCACCGACCCAACACTCGTTACATAGATGGAAGATATTGTATATAAATAAAAAAAATAGAGAAAAATCAAAGAAAAAAAATCAGAAAAATGAGAAAAATTATTCCATTGCTACCAAAAGGTGTTAAATCTGATAGAACTTTAGGACAAAAATATTACTCTCTTATCAACTGCACTTATGACTGTTGTGGGGGAAAAAATGAGATGTTTAATATTTTGTTGGCTGTTGTATATGAAGAATGGTAAAAATAATCGGAGAATTTACTTATTCTGTAATTTAGAATGAAACAAAACAATTATTGACTTGGAGTAGAAGTTTCACCTGATTAGTCACTAACATCTTTATTCTCTTTTCGCTTGTCTTTTTGCTTTTGTGTGCATTAGTTTTACTACCTTTTTACTTTTGTAAAATGTTTGTGGGTATCACTGCTGTAAACCCTCACGAGACTACAACTCGTCCACTATGGACACCTAGGGGTTTAAAGGCTTGTTGCATATGCTAAATGCAACCGTGATCCCTACGAAAGTGGCTTAGTTTAATTTTAATTTTATTTTATTATTTTGCTCGAGGACTAGCAAAATGTTAGGTTTGGGGGTGTGATGAGCGGAAAATATATCAATATTTACCGCCCCTTTAACTTAATATTTTGTTTAGTTTCTCGGGTTTGATGAACGTTTTGATGTGTTTTAGTTTATTTTGCATATAAAATAATATCGGGTCTCAATGAAATCATTTAGGATGAAATATGAGTCAAATAAGGGCAATTATTGGACTTGATATTTTAATTTTGGAGATTGGAAACTTGAAAGGGCGTTTTGACGAAGTGCAGTTTTGGAAATTCCAATTTTGCGCATCTGTCGTATTTTCGGCATAACTATTTACTCAGATATCGGATTGAGCTGATTCAAGTTCCAGATTAAAGAAGACTCAAAGATCTACAACTTTGAAAGACAAAATAATTTCGAATTCGGAAGATTGCATACCCGAAATGGATGAACCATCCAGAAGTGTGTAGTGTGTAATTATTAAAGTCACTTTCAATCATTTTCAAAGCAAAAAATAAATAATAAAAATTATCAAATCATCACCAAACATGATAAGAGATTAGTGGAGCAATTAATAATGGATTTGGTGGAGCAATTAGTGGAGCAATTAGTGGATCAATTAATAATTGATTTGGTGGATGATTTGATGGAGGCAAAATTTTGCCTATAAATACCAAGCCATTTCATTTGTAAAATTCATACTTTCTTCTAAGGAATTCCTAAGAATACTAAGAAGATTGTATCTTGTTTGTTTTATTTATAGCTTTTAGTAATTAATTTTCCCTTTCGCACTTTCTTTTCTTTACTTTTCAGTTTTTACTTTCCGCAATTTACTTTTACGCACAGTACTTTTCTTTCTTTAATTTTCAGTTTTTACTTTTCAGTAATTTACTTTTCAGCAATTTACTTTTCAGCATTAATTTTCAGTATTTAATTTCAGCATTTACTTTCCGTCATTTACTTTTCAGCAATTTACTTTTCAGCATTTTACTTTATGTCTTTTATTTTATTTAAGTTCTTACTACCCGTAAATATGTGTCGTAACTAAGCCAGTTATCTGGGGTTGTGATGAAATCCAATATCACCGGTTTATAAGGGGTTATTTTATAGTTTGGGTAATATAAATGTTTATTTATTGAGTCTTAATCCTAATGCTTTTTATTAACTGGCCATTAATAAATTGAACTGGTAAATCTAAAATGAACTAGACATAGGGATTTTAGGTTTAAGACCTTAGACTTAATAGCCCACGATCTTCATTGAGGATAGATAACCCTTTAATAGATTTCCTTACAAGATAGGAATATACCTGTCGGGCGGGGGTAGCCATAATTGGAACTTAAACTTAATGAATCCAGATAATTTGGTTGACATAGACATATGGTTTAATTGGGTTAAACTGGGTATTTGTGTCTGGCCATCAACAGAGGCTTACACATAATTTAGTGTTCCAGGTTAATAAATCAATATATTACCCAACTTTAAGATAACCACTTCATCTTTAAAATGATATTGGAAGAAATCACAACCCTAGATAGTTTTTATCTACTTTCGAACAATGTTATTTACTTGTTTTTAAATTTAGAATCGTCACCATTTCAAATCAATCAAACAACCTGTTAGATACTTGTAATCATTTGACCTCATAAAATTAATAGATTAGATATTAAGTCCTCATGGGATCGATATTTTTATACTACTTGAACGATACGTGCGCTTGCGTTATACGTGTGTGTTTACGCCGGTCAATTCACAGTGCTCGATATCCCGACCACTTTTGCTTTGTTGTTGGGAAGGCCAGGTTTCAGAAGCTTGGGGGCGTACCCTCCACTCTGCATCAAATTATTAAGTTTCCGTACGGGGGAGAGATTGTCACCATCCGAGCTGAGGTAGACAATGCTATGGCTGCTTTAGAAATACAACCTTTCACGAGGTTCCAAGTGTCGACAACCTTGAGGAATGGGTAGATCCTAAGGTAGCTGGATCATGGAGAAGATGAAGTTCGAGTCAGGTACAGGTTCAGGTATCAGAGGAGCATTGCCTGATTTCATGGGGCAGACCACCCGGAGGGGTTTGAGATACAAGTCTGATGAGGATAGGCCGAGGCTAAGAAGAAAGGGTTGAAGCTGATGGAATTCTTTGTGAAGGCTACAGGGTATCAAGGAGAGCCCGAACCAGTGGAAGTTAATGGGGTCATGGTATCGGAGTTTGAGATCTTCCAAGATGTGCTTGGTGAGAAACTGCTGACAGTAGAAGCTGTAAATGAGGAAGAGAAATGGGAGGAAGAGTTGATGAAGCTAGAGAGCCTGACCCTCGAGGAGAATAAGGAAACCAAGGAAGACCCAGCTGTGGGGGATGAAGCATCTGCGGAGGATGAAGTTGTTTATCTCTCTGATTTATTCGAATGTATTCCTGCATCTGCTAGAAATAAAGACATTCATTTCGCTTACTTGTCCGAGTCTCCCTCTTTCAATTTTCATGACTTGAGTATATTTGACATCAACTCAACCAAAACAAACGCATTCAACCTTGGTACACTTGAAAGCCCCAAGGAAGTCTTAATTGCTAGTGAGGTTACCTCTGAAGAGCGGAAGATATTAGAAGAGATGTTGGTCAAATATGCCAAAGTATTCGTTTGGTCCTATGAGGACATGCCCGGGGTAGACAGAAGTATCGCCTAACATACGATACTGACTTATCCAAATATGAAGCCGGTAAAGCAGAAACTCCGAAGGATGAGACGTGAGTGGGCCGAGAAGGTTAGAGAAGAAGTCAAGAAGCAGATAGATGTGGGATTTCTAGAAGTTTTGAAATACCCCGAGTGGTTGGCAAACATTGTGCCGGTGTCGAAGAAAGATTGGAAGGTCAGAATGTGCGTGGATTATAGAGACCTTAACAAAGCTTACCCAAAGGATGATTTTCTTTACCCCATATAGATGTGCTAGTTGATAGTGCAGCTTTATCAGCCATGTACTCGTTCGCGGATGGGTTCTCATGATATAATCAGGTTCTTATGGCTGAAAAAGACAAGCATAAGACTGCCTTTGTTACTGAATGAGGTACGTATTACTACAAGGTAATGCCATTTGGGCTTAAGAATACATGAGCCACTTACCAGCGGATGGCCACTACGTTATTCCATGATTTGATGCATAAGGAAATTGAAGTATATGTGGATGATATGATGGTGAAATCAGAGACAAGAAGCGGACATATAGAAGCACTAGAGAAGTTCCTTGAACGAGTCGACAAGTACAACCTACGGTTAAATCCCAAGAAGTGCGTGTTCGGAGTAACGTCAGGAAAGTTACTAGGACACACTATCAGAATGGATGGAATAGAAGTAGACCCTGAGATGATCAATGCGATCACAGAGATGCCTGTGCCGAAGACAGAGAAAGAAGTTAGAGCATTCCTCGGGAAGATTCAATACATCAATCGGTTCATCGCCAAGCTGACATCAGTATGCGAGCCTATCTTCAAACTACTGAGAAAAGACCAGCCAAGAAGCCTTCGACAAGATCAGAGAATATTTGGTGAAACCTCCAAGACTAGGCAAACCCTTGGTACTATATTTGGCCATTGAACCCGAAGCGTTGGGGGCAATGATGGTACAAGCAGATGAGACAGGGGTAGAGCATGCAGTCTACTACCTTAGTAAGAAGATGCTTCCGTACGAAGCTCACTAACAAGAAGTAGAGAAGATTTGTTTGGTAGTAGTGTGGGCGTCCAGAAAGTTGCGTCATTACTTCCAATCTTACAAGATCCAAGTGGTAGCAAAAGAGAATCCTTTGAAGTATCTGCATTCAGTGCCATCGCTAGTTGGGAAGTTAGGCAGATGGTTGGTGTTGCTGACAGAGTTCGATGATGAGTATCTCACCTCTAAAGTGATCAAAGGTCGAGCCATAGCGGAGTTCCTAGCATTACAATCGATAGAAGGAGATCAATACAAGTTTGAGTTCCCATACGAGGAATCCAAGCTATAACAGTCCAAGGATGGAAGATGTACTTTGACGGAGCAGTGAACTGCAAATGAGCCGGAATCAGAATTATGATAGTAACCCCTGAAGGAGAAACCCTTCCTATGGCCAAGAGGTTGACATTAGAAGTAACCAACAATATGGCTGAGTATGAAGCATGCGCCTGTGGCCTGGCTGCATTGATAGCCTTAAAGGCTAGGAACGTGGAGGTCTACGGAAACTCAATGTTAGTAGTCTGACAGATGCAAGAAGAATGGGAATTGAAGGAATAACGGTTGAAACCCTACTTATTCCACCTCAGAAGTCTGGCACAGGCTCTCCACGATTGTAAGTTCCAGCACTTGCCGCGAGAAGAGAACCAAATGGCAGACGCATTGGCTACACTTGCCGCAACTTGGGAAAATCCGGAAAAGTTGGTAATGAGACCTCTAGTGTTGACAACGGCGAGCAAACCAATTTATGAGATATAAAGAATCTTGGAAGTAGAAGTCAATGATGGGAAACCTTGGTACTATGACATTCAGCGATACTTAGAACACAGGGAATTCCCAGAAGTCGCAAGCAGAAAAGACAGGATAGCTATCCAGAAGTTAGCTTCTCAATATGTGAGTTTGAAAGGAGAACTGTACAAGAGACAGACGAATGGCATTCAGCTGAAATATTTAAGAAAAGAAGAGGCTCATAAGGCAATGGAAGAAGTACACACCGGAGTATGTGGACCACACATGAACGGATTGAATCTGTCTCGCAAGATAGTAAGACAAGACTTTTACTGGTCGACCATGGAAGCTGACTACGCGAAGCTGGTAAAGCATTGTCACGATTGTCAAGTGCACGGTAACTTGAACCATTTGCCGCACACAGAGTTGCATGGACTATCAGAGTCGTGGCCTTTCTCAGCATGGGGAATTGACATGATCGGAGAAATTCGACCGAACGCATCGAATGGACATCGCTTTATAGTAGTGGCAGTAGACTACTTTTCTAAATGGGTGGAAGCTGAGTCATTCCGTAATGTTACAGCAAAGCAGATGGCGAAGTTTACAGCTCAGAATCTCATATGCCGATATGGAATGCCGCATCATGTGGTCACAGACAATAGAGTCCAGTTTCAAGGAGAACAAAGGCAATGCTACAGAAGTACGGTATAGGACACCACAAGTCGTCACCTTACCGACCACAAGTAAATGGGGGCAGGCGAAGCAGCCAATAAGACAATAAAGAAGATGTTAGCCAAGATGACATAAAACTACGAAGATTGGGCCGACAAGCAACCGTATGCCATGTGGGGGCACATAAATTCTGTGAGAACGGCGACATGAGCCACACCTTACTCTTTGGTTTACGGAATGGAAGCAGTATTGCCAGTGGAAGTTGAGATACAGTCTATGCAGGTATTAGCAAAAACAGAGTTACCTGAATGGGAATGGGCCTCACAGTGATTTGATCAGTTAGCACTACTGGATGAGAAGAGGATGAAGTCCTTGCATCACATGCAAATATACCAGAAGAGGTTGGCTCGAGCGTTCAACAAAAAGGTGCGTCCTACTAAGATTAGAAATGGTGATCTGGTACTTAAGCAGTCAAAGCCGTTAACGATGGACCTGAGAGGAAAGTTCAGGCCTAACTAGGAAGGGCCATACATAGTCAAGAAAGTGATAGGAAATGGGGCAGTGAGACTGTCAGACTTAGAAGGGAACGAGTTCACCGAGCCGATCAACGTGGACAGATTCAAGTAGTATTTTGCCTGAGGAAGAGAAGGCCGAACGATCACCATGAGGACTGGCAGAAGACCTAACCCAACAGAATAAGAAATTCATCCATGCATGCATGCATACACGTAACGTATTTGTATTCTTTTGTTTTGTTTTGCTTTGTTTTGTTTTGTTTTGTATTCACAGGTTTCAAAGAAGAAAAGAAGAAAGCAGCAAAGGAAACCCAACCAGAAGCAGCAACATATGAGTATTAGTTTCGGGGATGAGTCCCAGGGTTGAGGTCCGCATCAGTATTAGTTTTGGGGATGAGTCCCAGGGTTGAGGCCCATACCAGTATCAATTTCGGGAAAGGAATCCCAGTGGACGACGCCCATATTATCAGCGGTTGAAAGGAAGAATTCCAGTGGAGTGTGAAAAAAAAAAGAGAGAAGTCATTGATTGTTAGGCATATGTCCGGGGATGACATTGTTTGCTGTAGGGTAAAACCCGAGAAACGATAAGTGCAAGATGTGCTCTCATCCGGTATTCTGAGTGGATTGATCTCGGCTATACTAATGAGCACTTGATTACGAGATTTTAACAGTAGAAGCCTGAGTGGTCGGTGAGATGACTAGTTGAAGAGATGGCAGATCAGTGAATGACCGTTTGCCTAGATGTCCATCCTGGTTTACTTATGTTACGATATGTGATATGGTTGGAAACAAAGAAAGAAAGTCTCTGAAAGAAAAGGAAAAAATAGACCACCTATAATCGATAAGCGTGAAGCTACCCATGGGCGAGTATTAGGACCAACATGAGGAGAAATGCTACCTTAAAGGGTAGGTGTGTCGAAAGAAAGAAAAGAGAAAGAAAGAAAAAGAAAAAGAAAAAGAAAAGAAAAAAGGCAAAAAAAAAGATGTTCAAAATGAAAAGAAAAAGAAAAGAAAGAGACAGAAGAAAAAAGAAGAAAAACATATCATGTTGAGTACGAGGAAGTAATTACAGAGTATGATCAAGACATCTCGGTTGGTTAGACCCACTGATCCAATTCTCCAAGAAAAAATCATCGAGTTGGCTTGCTTAAGGATTAAGCTGCGGAAGAGCCTTGGCACACAGACACTAGGAGTCTAGTTCAGATCACTCATTCAGACGAGCGGATTTGAGTGTATTAAATACTTTGAAGGTTCTTTGGTTTCAACACGAAGCATCCGTTGAAGATGAAAATATGTTTAGCTATCAGGATTATCTCGCGAGAGGCAATACAACATGTTGATATGCAACATCAGCATTAGTTTGGGGGCGAGGCCCACATCCGCATCAGTATCAGTTTAAGGGCGAGGCCCACATTAGTATCGGTTCGGGGGCGAGGCCCACATCAGTATCAGCTTGGGGGCGAGGCCCACATCAGTATCAGTTTGGGGGCGAGGCCCACAATAATATCAGTTTAGGGGCGAGGCCCACATCAGCAGTTTTTTGGATGAGTCCTAGGGTCAAGGACCCACTACATCATCAGTTTTGGGATGCGTCCTAGGGTCGAGGGCCCACATTATCAATTGCAGTTCCGGGATGCGTCATAGGGTCGAGGGCCCACTGTATCATCAGTTGTAGTTCCGGGATGCGTCCCAGGGTCGAGGGCCCACTACATCATCAGTTTTAGGATGTGTCCCAAGGTCGAGGGCCCACAAATCAGTTGTAGTTTCGGGATGCGTCCCAGGGTCAAGGGTTTACTACATCATCAATTTTAGGATGTGTCCCAGGGTCGAGGGCCCACACATCAGTTGTAGTTCTGGGATGCGTCCCAGTGTCGAGGGCCCACTACATCATCAGTTTTAGGATGTGTCCCAAGGTCGAGGGCCCCACATCAGTTGCAGTTCCCGGACACGTCCCAGGGTCGAGGGCCCACTGCATCATCAACTCATTTCGAAGTAGCAGGCAAGTCAGGTGGCAGCTGGAGAGCCAGGTAAGTAAAAATGCATTGCATAACTTTGATAGGATTGTCATTGTCACACACTGCATAAGTCCCTGTTGGACAATTATGACCCATAGCATCACTATTTGTACAGATCATGGTGGTGTGTTGTACAAATTAACTATGTGACAAAAGGAAATTGCCCTTTTATCATTTGTAATTAGATTACCAAGATGTATAAATGATGAAAGGTCCATATGATTAGTTCCGGATTGAGATGATATGAGACAGTATCAATCCACGAAGGTTTAATCATTAAATATCCCTAGTCGGAGTATTATCAAGATTGGACATCGATAATGCGTCAAAGACTAGTATTACACTTGTGCGCGTTGTGGGAGCATAACGACATAGTTCTCATATATTTTGGGTATAGGATACTCATGCAAGTGTAATAGGAGGTTTTGTTTACCGATGGTACGGAAACAGCTTCGCTCTGGATAGACCCCTCGGAATTCCATTGGTAGTATGAGTATGTGTCTATGGAAGTCCGAATCAGGGTAGGTGTATTTGGTCTTAACCTGAGACTTGCACCGCTAATACTTGCGACAATCAATATGCTTTGGTTTTGGTCATCCAGGGCTTTAACAGGTTCTGTGTACTCCTCTTCTGCGTATATTGAGAATCATATTGTATTGGGTGTGATGTCAAGACGGAAGTATCACTCCAGTCATAGTGGAGATGATGATCACGTAGGATACGGAACTGGTGCTCTTATATGCTGCAGCTATCGGGATAATATGACTAGGTCATGATTATCCGATTATAGAGTAGTTACCAGAGATCCGATATGTGATTCGTACGGGGTAGACACAATTCCATCCCTAGGCCTTGCACGTGACATCCGATACTGGATCGTAATACGCAATACTACGTATACTACGCCTGATATAGATCACATATTCCTATAAGAATATTTCTAGAGAATTGGGTAGGCACGGTGCTTTGCTATAAGCCAACCATGTCTTGTAAATCGGTAAAAACGTAGTACTAGCTATGTACGTGTTCGGATAGTCCGACGACCGGATTTACTGCCAACATATCCGGGGATCTCATGGGTCGCTTCCCGAAGATTCACCGATGACGTATGACTCGCACTTTATTAATCTGGGATTCATTATAAGAGAGAGAGAATTAACATGGGATGAATTACAGAGATATTTTATTTGGGATAAAATATTAATAAAAGAGAGAGAACGATTAATTTGGAATTAATCGATAAAATAATATATTCGATATATTATACGAAATTGGATTTCGATGCGGAATTAAAATTAGATTTTAATTCGGGCGAACGAGTTAATTTAGAATTAATTCGCTAGCGACGTGAATTGTAATTTTGCTAGGCAAAATTATTTAATTGAATTTGATTTAATTACGTCGCAACGGAAAATTCGTTAATTCGGAATTAGCGAACCCGAGCCCATGAGTGTTTGCAGGCCCACTCGCATTTCGAATCGAGTGGGGCCCACAAATCACATCACGCGTCACATCACTTGTCAACTTTAGTCACTTTGATTGATGGAAGTTGATGAGAAATGATGCTTGAGTGTGAAACACTCTAAAGTGATGTTTGAAAGACATTTACCATTTAATATTTTGGTATTTGACTTTTTTTCATTTAGTGTATTAGATACACAACTCACAAAACACACAATCTCTCTCACTCTCTTCAACCTCTCGGCCTTGGGCCATTTTCTTCTCAAAAATTTCTACAATTGCCGAGAATGAGGAGAAGCAAAGGGAAAGATTTGCGGCAAATTTTTCCGAGGTGCTAGCACACTTTAGAAGTCTTGCGAAGGTGATAGGGAAACCCACCCGTGGGCATGGAATGCACACCAAGCTTGGAGCTTGAGGGACCAACAATTGGAGCACAAAAACAACCCAAAGCCGTGAGCCAGCTTGGAGGAAAGCTTGAAGATTTTTGTTATTCCTCGCATCTCAAAAGTCGATCATTGTAAGTATGATTCCGCCATACTTCTTTTGAGTATTCACACCTGATTTCTATGCTTGAATGATCCTTGGGACTAATCTAGAAACCCAATAATGGTATCTTGAGCCATTTTGAGCATGAAATTGAAATTAGGGTAAAAATTGGGTAAAATTGATTTGAGCATATTTGAGTGAAATTGATTGTTTGGATATGCTTAAATTATGATAACATAGTGTTATGCATGATCAATTTGATGAAAATTAGATTGGATCAAATTTTCCCCAATATTTTGGCTTGGTCGAATGTGAGTGATGCCCTAATGTCTTGGTGATTTTTGATTTTGATCATTGGATGAGTTGAAATCATTTGGGTAATGTTGATTTAGGATTCAATTGGATTGAAATCGAATTGGACAATAAAAACCCTAAAATACCGTGACCAAGAAGCATGGAAAATGATTGATTTTTGATTCAATTGTGTTGGACATATGTTGATGATGACAAGCATAATTAATTGTGTAAATTGATGTTTTGGAAATATTAAATTGGTTAATTAATTATAGCATACACTTTAGGTTAATTAAATTATGAATTTTGGAATTTTGGTAGTTTAATTAATTGGGCCAAATTTGGAATTGGGCTTGTAAAGTTGTAATTGGGCTTAATGGGCTTGGTTGGGCCAAGTTTGGTTTAGGCTAATTGGTTGGATACAATTGGGCCCAAAACCATATCCATAAAGTCCAAATATGACTTAATGGACCTTTAATTTTAATTGGGCCTAATGGCCCTAAATTGGTTTCTTGGCAAATAAGGGTGATTCCTTAAATGGGTTTTGGTATTTGGGTTTGACCCATATTGACCAAAAGTCCATGCCTTATGAAATTAATTAAAAGCCCATTGGACTTTAATTAAATTGACATTGGATGTTAATCGGGCTTTGAGACCCGTAACGATTAAATTTGAATATAAGTCGTAAAGGCACATTAAAAAGTGTAATTATTTAATTTAGAATTAAATATAGAATTAGAATTAAATACAAATTAAATTGGATTTTATGTTGTAGTTTAATATAATTCAAGAATTCGTACTTTGAGTACTTATTCGCAAAACGAGTTTGACTCGCGCAAAATCAAATCGTTGTTTGAACATTGGATGGTCATTAATTTCAGATTAATTAATTGGATTAGATTGATTGATAACATGCTTTGTGTGAATACATGGATGCGATGTATGAATAATGTATATCGGATGGATATTAGATGGGTGAGGGCAATTTTGGAAATTGTTGTAATAAATTTAGAATTTATTAATTGGACCTGCGTGTCCAGCCTATTACCTCTTGACTCTTTGTATTTCTCTTCTCACCTATTCCCCTCAATGTAAATGAGGTTTCTTTAGAAGTTTTATGTAATCGGGTAGAAGTAATACTTGTGCTAGCGGGAGAGAGGAAATAGAGAGATTTGTTCTAGGAACAATGTGTTAAGTATCCATCCGCATATCATTATTATTTTATTTATACCCGCCTTATTATGTTTTTAGAATGCATGTTTAATGGTGTATGATGATGAGACCTTAACAAAGATAATAAATTGGTTGCCAATTTACGTGAAAAAACCCTCAACACATATTAAGCGTTTTTCCTTCCATTGAGCGATTCTTACTCAAGATCCAAGATTGGTACTGGTTTGTTGGCCAAAGTCAAGACCTTTGTCCGTCGCGGATGTGTTTAAATCATGAAGGCTTTGTTCCATACCGGTGTCTTGTCCAAGTTGTGATTTTTTGGCCAAAGTCAAGATCACTTCTTGTCCATCGACATCGATTACGAAGCTTTCCATAGTCAATGGGTTCCGCTTAACTGGGATCACTAAGTTTGTTGTGCCAAAGCCAAGGCTTAGTTGATTCAGAGGAAAAAGGTTAGGGAATATATTGGATATATTGGCATATATAAGATATATGTTTCGGACTTGGATGTCCACATACTGGATCTAGGAATTGGATGGGATCCAATTGATCTTAGAGATCTACCTTGTTAATTATATTACAATTTGTTAGCCAAAGTCAAGATTGTGTGTTATTTAACGGGATCCTAGCCCACTAGGAAACAAGGTTTCCCGAGTACTCCACAGAGGGTTAGAGGCTCGCCGAAAAATAGTGGGAGGCAAGTATTAAATTTGCAATATTCGTTTAGTTACTTGGCATACGCGCTCATCAAATTTTTCGTCAAATAAATTAATATATTAGTTGGACTAATATTTAATGTTGTTTTAAATTAAACAGTTGGACTGTATTCAAACTATTCAATTAATAGTTGATTTTATAATTGGATTATAGTAATCAATATAATTGAATTTAATCAATTAAATTATAGTTTATTATATAGTTAGACTATAGTAATCATTATATTTAATAGTACCTAAAATCGTTGATTTGATAGTTAGACTATTGGAATCAAGATAAATGAAAGATTAGTGTTTAAAACATAATCCTGGGTGAAAATGTTTTTAAACGGCTTTAATTTTCAAATTGGGAATATAATCTCAGGATAGTCATGGAGACCGAGAAGTTACTTTATTTGATAGAGTGACGTCTCGAGCTTAAGCCCGGAGTTGAGCAAATAGTAGAACATGATATTTGGAATATTAATGTGATGATAACTTTAGTGCTTAATCCGTTATGCTTGCCGCAAAGACTCCTTAATTTCTTAATCAGAACTAAAGATTAGGTCCTTATAGTATGATATTGAAATTGAAGGATCTTCATAGATCTATCCTTAGATCTTAGAAGTACAAATTGCAATAGTAAACTCTTGGAGAGTTAATGGCTATACTCAAGGAGACAAAGCCAGAGTTTGCAATAGGCAAGAAGCGCAAGGCGCATCTTACTTCGACATCCCAGAATACCAAGGCTTGGCCAAAGGCTTCTGGGGTGTGGAAAAGAGGCAAATGCAAAATCATTATAATCTTCTGGGAAGACAAATGACATATCCCAAGATGTCTGCCTAACTGTGGCAAACAGGGTCACTGGAAGCATGACTGCCGTATGGACAAGGCAGACATGAAGGAAGAGAAGACGGGCAAGGCTCCGGCTTCAAATATGTTTGTCTTAAACATGTTCACTACTGGTATTAAAATTGGATTTTAATACTGGAAGTGGTACATATATACGTACTGGTGTGCAGAATCTACTGATTAGCAGGATACTGACTTCAGTTGAGATTTACCTACGAGTCGGAAACGGGACGAGAGTCACTGTTTTAACCGTAGAAACCTAAGTTTAGGAACTACCCTTCGGGTGTGTACTTAAATTAGGAAACTGTTAGAATGTAACTAGTTTGACTAGAAACATTATCTCTATATCAGGGTTTAATCCGTTGCGGGTATACCTTTATATTCTAGAAACTAAAGTGTTTTATTATATAAAGATTATATTGAGATAAGCACATTAGATGTGAATAACAATATTTATATTTTGAATATAAATGAATCTCAAACGTATAACATGACAAACAAATAGCTCAAACTGAGTAAATCAGTTGAGACTTATATGTGGCATTATTGTCTAGGACACATTAAATAAGACTCGTATATCCACACTTTCGAAGAGTGGATACTAGGACAGATTTGATTCTATTCAAATAATGTCTACGAATCTAATTTATTAGATAAGTGCCTTTTACTTGGTAAAATTGCAAGTGCCATCGATCTGTTAGCCCTCATTCATAGTGAACGTAAGTAGGCCCATGTCTACCTAGGCTAGAGGTGGATATGAATGTTTCGTGACCTTTACGAATATGGCATCGCGTTATGGTTATGTGTTTCTTTTGAAAACGGATCGAAAACTTTTGATGGATTCAAAGAGTTTCGACACGAAGTAGACAGACAGACCGACTAAAGTATTAAAACCATCACGGTTAGACCATGATGGAAAATACTTAAGCAATAAGTTTCTCAAATACTTGAAAGAGTATAGTATTCTTTCAATGATGACTCCTCCTAGAACACGTCAGTTTGACGGTGTGTCTGAACGGAGAAACCAAATTTTATTGGACATAGTATGGTTAATCATGAGTCGCTCTGAGATACCATTTCCTTCAAAGGATACACATTAAACAGTGCAAAACTTATTTTGAATAAGGTTCCATAAAATCTGTTTGACAGACTTCATATTAGATATGAACATGAAAGAAACTGAGTTTTCTCATTCCTGTAGATTTGGGAATGCTGGGCATAGGTTTGGATGATACCAAACTAGAACCCAAATCGGATAAGTGCCTAAGTTGTGGGTTATCCTAGGGAAACCAAAAGTATAGTACTTATTCAACTCACAAGAGAACAATGTAATTATTGCTCACCATGCGGTTTTCCTAAGAGGAATACCGATATGTAGTGGTAAGTGAGAGGAAAGTAAAACTCGATGAAAATCAGAGTAATACTATTTCAGGCACCGATTCCTTAATGGAACATAAATAGTTCATCAAGGAGAAACTATACCAATAATCTTCGAATACACAAGAACCGCGATAGTCGGAGAGAGTCAGAAAACAACCTGGGAGGTATGGGTTTCTGATCTCACTTCGTAAAGAAGTTAATCTTATTGAGGAAGACAAACTGACTACGTATGAGGAAGTAATACAAGGTATCGACTCCCTATTATGGTAAAGTGCCATGATGTGAGAAATGGATTCCATGTATACCAACCAAGTTTGGACACTGGTTGTTGTACCAGAAGGCATTGTGCCTATTGGTACTGTATAAGTCTTCAAGGAAGACATACATGGAGGGCAACATACCAACGTACTGAGCTAGGCTTGTAGCGAAAAGGTATCGTTATCAACATTGTGTCGATTACGACGAAACCTTTTAACCGTTGCCATTGTTAAATCCATTTGGACAATGCTTGCTAATGCTGCATGTTTCATTCATGAAATATGGCAGCTGAACGTCAAAATTGTTTTCCTTAAATGGAAACCTTTTGGAGGATGTTTATAACATCCTGACAGTTTTGTCGTACCAAAACAAGCAAACAAGGTTTGCAGGTTATTCGATCCATTTATGGATTGAAGCAAGCATTGAGTTCTTGGAATTATCGTTTTGATGTAATCATAATGGTGTATGATTTAATTTAAAACGAAAATGATTCTTGTGTATATAAGGAGGTTAGTGGGAGTGCACTGACAATAAATGTCCTAAGTAATGATGACATATCATTTATTGGAAATGATATTCCCATAATACAATCGGTGAAAGCTTGGCTATCAAGAAAATTCTCCGTAGAATTCTGGGAGAAACACCTTTATTCTAGGAATAAAGATCTACTGGGATAGATCTAAAGGTGTTGGCACTCTCCGAGAAATCATGCATTGAAAAATGTACGCGACCTGATGTCTCATATGCTTTGAGCATATGGAGTCACAATCAGGCCAATCCATGTAATAGTCACTGGATTGATGTTAAGAACATCCTTTAGTATCTTAGACGAATTAAGGATACTTTCTTAAAGTTATGGAGAATGAGAACTTGAAGTGAATGGGATCACTGCTGTAAGTTTCCTAACCGATAAAAATGACTATAAGTCGTAATAAAGGTACTATAAAGTTTGAATAACGGAACAGTGAGCTGTAAATCTTCCAAGCAAGATACTGTTGCCGAATATAAACAACAATGGATTATTGCTGCAGCTGAGGCAGCAATAGAAGCCTTTTGGATCGATAATAATCCTAATCAGATTAGGAGTAGTTCTGTTAGCAGCTGAGCTAGGCTACAACACAGGCTAAAGAATTAATGGTCTCATCAACGATCCATATATATACTTCAAATATTCATATGATTCGTTCGGATCATACATCGTGGTGATGTGATGATCAAATAAATCGTATTAGATGATAAACACTGCAAATCCGCTAACGAAAGCCTTTCCTCAGCAGAAGTTTGAGCGAACTGTACATAGTTCGAGTGTAGGACACTTGGGTGATTGGGTATAGGCCAAGTGGGAGATTGTTGGACAATTATGACCCATAGTAACACTATTTGTACAGATCATGGTGTTGTTGTACAAATTAACTATGTGACAAAGGAAATTGCCCTTTTATCATTTGTAATTAGATTACCAAGATGTATAAATGATGAAAGGTCCATATGATTAGTTCCAGATTGAGATGATATGAGACAATATCAATCCACGAAGGTTTAATCATTAAATATCCCTAGTCAGAGTATTATCGAGATTGGACATCGATAATGTGTAAAAGACTAGTATTACACTTGTGCGCGTTGTGGGAGCATAACGACATAGTTCTCATATATTTGGGTATAGGATACTCATGCAAGTGTAATAGGAGGTTGTGTTTACCGATGGTACGGAAACAGCTTCGCTCTGGATAGACCCCTCAGAATTCCATTGGTAGTATGACTATGTGTCTATGGAAGTCCGAATCAGGGTAGGTGTATTTGGTCTTAACTTGAGACTTGCACCGCTAATACTTGCGACAATCAATATGCTTTGGTTTTGGTCTTCCAGGCTTTAACAGGTTCTGTGTACGCCTCTTCTGGGTATATTGAGAATCGTAGTGTATTGGGTGTGAGTCAAGACGGAAGTATCACTCCAGTCATAGTGGATATGATGATCACGTAGGATACGGAACTAGTGCTCTTATATGCTGTCGCTATCGGGCTAATATGACTAGGTCATGATTATCCGATTATAGAGACTAGTTACCAGAGATCCGATATTTGCTTCGTAAGGGGCATACACAATTCCAGCCCCAGGCCTTGCACGTGACATCCGATACTGGATCGTAATACGCAATACTACATATACTACGCCTGATATAGATCACATAATCCTATAAGAATATTTCTGGAGAATTGGTAGGCACGGTGCTTTGCTAGAAGCCAACCATGTCTTGTAAATCGGTAAAAACGTAGTACTAGGTACGTACGTGTTCAGATAGTCCGACGACCGGATTTACTGCCAACAATCAGGGGATCTCATGGGTCGCTTCCCGAAGATTCACCGATGACGTATGACTCGATTTTACTTTTTTAATCTGGGATTAATTACAAGAGAGAGAGAATTAATATGGGATTAATTACGAAGATATTTTATCTGGGATAAAATATTAATAAAGAGAGAGAACGATTAATTTGGAATTAATCGATAAAATAATATATTCAATATATTATACGAAATTGGATTTCGACACGGAATTAAAATTAGATTTTAATTCGGGCGAACGAGTTAATTTAGAATTAATTCGCTAGCGACGTGAATAGTAATTTTGCTAGGCAAAATTATTTAATTGAATTTGATTTAATTACGTCGCAATAGAAAATTTGTTAATTCAGAATTAGCGAACTCGAGCCCATGAGTTTTTACGGGCCCACTCGCATTTCGAATCGAGTGGGGCCCACAAGTCACATCACGTGTCACATTACTTGTCAACTTTAGTCACTTTGATTGATGGAAGTTGATGAGAAATGATGCTTGAGTGTGAAACACTCTAAAGTGATGTTTGAAAGACATTTACCATTTAATATTTTGGTATTTGACTTTTTCATTTAGTGTATTAGATACACAACTCACAAAACACACAATCTCTCTCACTCTCTTCAACCTCTCGGCCTTGGGCCATTTTCTTCTCAAAAATTTCTACAATTGCCGAGAATGAGGAGAAGCAAAGGGAAAGATTTGCGGCAAATTTTTCCGAGGTGCTAGCACACTTTAGAAGTCTTGCGAAGGTGATAGGGAAACCCACCCGTGGCATGGAATGCACACCAAGCTTGGAGCTTGAGGGACCAACAATTGGAGCACAAAAACAACCCAAAGCCGTGAGCCATCTTGGAGGAAAGCTTGAAGATTTTTGTTATTCCTCGTATCTCAAAAGCCGATCATTGTAAGTATGATTCCGCCATACTTCTTTTGAGTATTCACACATGATTTCTATGCTTGAATGATCCTTGGACTAATCTAGAAACCCAACAGTCCGATCAAAGTGGGGGCGACTATAGGCACTGTATTTTTGCATATAAGTCCCGATGATAAGTCTCATATGGAGACACAACCTCTCAAAGTTGTGGAAGTCGCGGGAAACGGACGTCGGAATGGAAAAGTCAGAAATTGATATCTTGTTGGACTAATTCGTTTGCTTAGCTGTGGGTTCACTCGTTGGACCTCTGTTTAAAAATTCATCCTCAGCCCAAACCCCCGCAGCCACACACCAAGCCCACACCCACCAACCCACACCACCAAGCCACACACCAAGCACACCAAAATGGACAAAACTCCCGCCAAATTACCTTAAGCCACGCCCACCTCCTTCCAAAATAACAAAATCACACATTAAACACATGCTAAAAATCAGACAAATCACCTTCCCAAATTAAAAGATTCAAATCAAATCTCATCAAACACTTTCCTAATTCAATTAAATCATATCCCTAATAAAAAGAGAAGAAATCAAATCAAATTAAATCACATCCCTAATTAAATAGATTTTTCCTTATAGCACACTAATTAGAAGATATCCCCATAATTACAAAAAATCCTTTCCCTATTCACATAAGGTAAACCCCAACCTTGCCTATAAAAAGAAGCCAAAACAACCCTTCACACCCTAGCTCATTCACGCCCAAAGCATAGAAAAATAGTCCATATATCACCGAAAATCACAGCCCAGAAACACCTCCTCCATCACCGAAACTGCCTCTGACAATTACCCCAGCAACCACCAAAAATAGCCTTCACACTGCCACTGCCGTAAATCACAACCTAAAACAGCCCCCATCAACCACACAAAACTGCACTATAAATTACCTTAAACTATCGTAGAAACAGCCATATACAGCAGTCCCAATCCATGCCAAAAACAACACCAAAAACAACAAAAACCCGCACCCCCAAGACACCTAAAAAACGAAAAAAAAAGTCCCCAATTACCGTAAGAACAGTGACAAAAAAATAATAGGGCCCAAAACAGAGGAAACAGCAGCCCGAAACAGCGAGGTGATGAAGGAAAATGATGAACCAGTGAACCAGAGGAGTTGTGGAGCATTAACCCTTCCGACGGTCGCATAACGCACTTCCAATAGACGACTTAAAAGGTTAGACCTGAGGGCACCTTTTTATTTATTCCCGTTCTTTTGTTATTATTTCTTCGCATGTGTATTGTGAATTCATGAATGTTGCGGCCATGGGATGAATGAAATATGTGTTATCTCTTGTGGTATATCAGATGGAAACCCATACGTAAATCCCGTAGCCGAATCCGAATGGATGGTAATGTGGTCTGTACTTGGGAAAAACTCCACGTACCACTTGAGCGACACATATTTAGTTTCATCCAATCTCATATTTATTCTTGATTTAATCGTTTAGTATGTTATTTTCCTTTATGCATGATTTAGTTGTTTAACATGTTCCTTTTTTATGCATGATTTAGGTGTTTATGAGATTAAAGGTATCGTTTTTTGTGATTCTATTCGAACGCATTATCAAACGCTACACGAACGTATGCATTCTGCCTCATCTCGTTCGAATGCGTTATCAAACGCTACTCGAACACGTGCATTCTGTTTACCGTTCGAACGCGTTATCAAACGCTACTCGAACGTGTGCATTCTGTTTACCGTTCGAACGCGTTTACGAATGCTACATTAACGTGCACGCACTGTACAGATTATTTCCTCATGTTTTGCATGTTTGTTTCCTTAGTTATTAATTTCCCCATCACATGCCTTGTTAGCTCTTTTTAATGTTTATGCTTTTACCGTCATTGTTTATTTATCTTTCCGCATTTATTTATTTATTATGTTCATGAAATTGTGTGCTTACCGTTATTTCGACTTACTTTTATGCATGCCAACTTAGATATAGGTAGTATGCAAACTTAGATATATGTAGTATGCAAACTTAGATGTAGGTTGTTGTTGCGTAGACTTGGTTAGATTATTGCACAAATCTATTCATTACAAGTGGCATAAGTAAGAGACCATTCCGAACCCAACGGTTTGAGGTCTTCCCTTGAGAGGGGTGAGTGCGGCCTTAAATCATTTTCCCAGTTCACACTGGGTGGCGACTCCATGTTATTTCTCCGGTTTAATTCCCCCGTGGGCTACTCCGTACTCCCAACTAGGCCGCGAGCCTGGAACAACGTCGCTGATTTCTGTGTCCTACAATGGTTTTAGGACCAATTGGTTCCAACCCAATTGTCCAAAACCATACTTGGGCCAACCAAGCCCATTAAGCCCAATTACAATAAATTAAATTAATACATCATTCCAAATTATATATTAATTCAATTAAAGTGCAATTACCACAATCAATCAATTAATCTAATGTTTCCAAAATACTAATTAATCCAATTAATCATTCTTAATTATTCAATTCATGTCCAACATAAATTGAAGCAAAACAATTCTATAACATGCTATATACTCCCGGAAAAGGCATAGAAATAACACCCAATTTTGATTTCAATTCAATTAAATCAACAATCAATATTCATTTCATGCCTATTAACATATCTAATTTTCAAATTTCAAAAATTAACCATGAGCAACCAAGGGTAATTTTCGGCCATGACATAGGAATTGGCGATTTTTTTTATCTAATCAATTTTACTCAATTCCAAAGATGCACAAATCCAATTCAACATGATATAATCACAACCACACAATCAATTTAGGCAAATCAAGCTCCAAGCATAAAATCCCAAATTAAAGTTTACAACCCTAGAATCCACATCAAGCTTAGATTTCGCTCTGATACCATTGTTAGTGTCCTAGACATGCCAAGGATCTCTAAGCGTGATTATTGTGCGAATAAATCAAAGATAAGTTGTGGAAATTACTTACATTGATCAGTTGAGATTTCAAAAATTTCGAAGGATGTAGAAGCTCCAAGCTTGTTCGTTGAGTTCTAAACTCGAGGGTGAGTTTCCCTATCACCTTGATTCACTCCTTTAAGTGCTAGCTTGAACAAGATTTGAAAGAAAATTTTCTCCTCCAAGGAGATGAAGCTCATGGCAATTGTAGAGAAAAGAGAGAGAATATGTTTTTCAACTTGTTACAAAAGTTGAAGTGTGTTTGATATGTTTTCTAAAAACAAAGTAAAGTGTTTTGTTTTTTTCCAAAAAACAAAACTTGTTACACACACTTTGGTTGTGTTAAGATTTCATTAATTGAGTTCAACCACTTCCATCAACTTTTGACAAGTTGATGTAAGTCAAGTGGGTCCCACCACTTGAAATTCAAAAATTGGTTGGCACACACAATACGACTTTGGGCCCAGTTACGTTTAATTCCGATCATGAATTTTCCGTCGCGACGTAATTAAATCTAATTTAATTAAATAATAATGCCTTGCAAAATTATTACGGAAGTCGCTTATGAATTAATTCCAAATTAATTCGTTCGCTCGAATTAAAATCCGATTTTAATTCCGTATTGAAATCCAATTTCAATTAATATATCCAATATATTATTTTAGCCCAAATAAATAAATTAAATAGAAAAATCTAATTTAACTATTAAATTTATTTTACCGATTAATTCCAATTTAATCGCGTTCTCTCTTCTTCACGAATTAATCCCAGATTAATTCATGACGCAATTAATCCCAGATTAATTTTCTCTCTGTTGATTAATCCCAGATTCATTATTGTCGTAATTAATCCCAGATTAATTTTCTCTCTCATAATTAATCCTAGATTAATTCTCTGTTCGAGTCAAATCTCATCGGTGAATCTTTGGGAAGTGACCCAGGAGATCCCTGGATATGTTTGCAGTAAATCCGGTTGTCGGACTATCCGAACACGTGTGTACCCTGTACCACATTCTTACAGATTTACAAGACACGGTTGGCTTCTAGCAAAGCATTGTGCCTACCCAATTCTCCAGAAATATTCAACGAAGAATATGTAATCTTTATCAGGCGTAGTATACGAAGTATTGCGTATAGCGATCCAGTATCGGATGTCACATGCTAGGCCTGGGGCTGGAATTATGTCTGCCTCGTACGAAGCATATATCAGATAACTAGCAACTAGTTTCTTTAATCAAATAATCATGACATAGTCATACTATCCCGATAGCTGAAACATTTGAGAGTACTAGTTCTGTATCCCTGGGTGATCATCATCTCCATATGACTGAAGTGATACTTCCATCTTGACATCACACCCAATACACTATGATTCTCAGTAAACCCTGAAGAGGCGTACACATAACCTATTAAAGCCCGGACGACCAAAACCAAAGCGTACTTATTATCGCAAGTATTAGCTATGCAAGTCTCAAGTTAAGACCAAATATACCTACCCTGATTCGGATTCCCATAGACACATAGTCATACTAACAATGAGATTCCGAGGGGTCTATCCAGAACGAAGCTGTTCCCGATCCAACGGCTAAGAGAACCTCCTATCACACTTGCGTAAGTATCCTATACTTAAATATATGATAACTATGCCGTTAAGCTTCCATAACGCGCACAAGTGCAATACTAGCCTATTCTGTATTATCGATGTCCAGTCTCGATAATACTACGACTAGGGATATTTAATGATTAAACCTTTCATGGATTAATACTGTCTCATATCTTATTAATCCGGTATTAATCATATGGACTTTTATCATTTATATATCCAAGTAATCCAATTACAAATCATAAAAGAGCAATTTCCTTTGTCACATAGTTAATTTGTACAAAGAACACCATGTCTTTTACAAATAGTGATGCAATGGGTCATAATTGTCCAACAGTGTCAGCCACGTCATCATCATCCAATCATCGCGTGCCACGTGTCACAACCCTATGGTGCCGACAATCCACATCGCCTCGTGTCTCCACGTCATTGCCACATCATCGCCACATCAACACAATCATTCAGCTCACAGTCGCATTGCCACGTGTTAGCCGATCCGAAAATGTGCCGCATTTGTCGCTGAAAATACGCCGCATTTGTCACTGGAAAACGCGGCGCGTCGCGATGCGCAAGAAGCCCACATCGCGATACGCAGGGCCTATCGACGCCTATAAATTCAGCTTGAAATTTCAGTTTCAGATGTACCTTTATTTCCGAATTCTCTGTTGTAAATAAGGAGTTTGTATCTAGTTTGTTTTATTTTCAGTTTTGTAATTAGTTTTTGTTACTTTTTGTAATAGTAATTTACTTTATTTACTTTTTCAGTTTTTTACTATTCAGCAATGGGGAGGTAACTTCCCCCTGCTAGGGTGAAAGTTAAAACTTTTATTAATGCTATATAGATTAATCTCCCTTAATTATAATACATTAACTATTTAAAATTTGACTTAACAAAGATACCGCTATATTGGTCGGTGGTAATTAGTATAAACTGGTTTTTAACCTGACTAAGAATGGATACCGCCTAGTTGGTCGGTTGGTAATTACCACATATATGGCTGGTTTATGGAAAAATAGTGATACCGCATTTATGGTCATTTGGACTTAATCTAACTTAATCAGGATACCGCCTATATGGCTGGTTGGTAATATCACACAAGTTAATATATTATATTAATGGAGATAACTATAATAGTAGTAATAAAAGTGGATCCTCTAACCCTAGCATTTTCTTTTATTGTAATTTCTTATTTACCTTCTAGCATTTTACTCTTCGGCATTTTATTTTATGTCTTTTATTTTACTTTTAAGCTTTTATTAGTTATTTGTCGTAGCTAAGCCCATTATCTGGGGTTGTGATAAATTCCAATATCACCGGTTTATAAGGGTTATTTTAGAGTTTGGTTAATTTAAAGGTTTACTTATTAAGTCTTAAGCTTAATGCGTCTTGTTAACTGGCCATAATAAGATTGATTTGGTAAATCTAAAATAAACTTGACAAAAGAATTTTAGGTTTCAGCCTTAGACTTAATAGCCCACGATCTTCCTTGAGGATAGATAACCCCTTAATACATTTCCTTACATGATAGACATATACCTGTCGGGTGGGGGTAGCCATAATTGGAACTTAATCTTAATGAATTCAGGTAACTTGGTTGACATAGACATATGGTTTAATTGGGTTACACTGGGTATTTGCATCTGACCATCGACATAGGCTTTTGCAGAATTTCGTGTTCCAGGTTAGTAAACCAATATATTACACAAACATGAAATAACCACTTCATGTTTTAAAAAGATATTATAAGAAATCACAACCCTGGATAGTTTCTTAAATTTGAATTTTCCGCAATCTACTCTCGCGTAATTTTATTTACTTGTTTTAAATTTTAATTTTTAAAAGTCACTATTCCAATCAATCAACCAATCCATTAGATACTAGTAATCATTTGGCCTCATAAAATTAATAGCTTAGGTATTAAGTCCTCGTGGGATCGATACTTTTTATACTACTTGAACGATACGTGCGCTTGCGTATACGCGTGTGATTTCGCACCGGTCAAGTTTTTGGCGTCGTTGCCTGGGATTTATTTATCTTTCACTATTAGTTTTGGGGTTATATACGTTACTTTTATCTAATTTCTTTTTACTTATTATTTCTATTTTCTTGTGTTTCAGGTTCTCAGACACTACATGAGACGAACCGGAAGCTTTGAACTCCGGCCGCTTGACCCATAAATTGAAAGAACCATCAGACAGTTGAGAAGGGAAAGACGAGAAGGCCAAAAAGCTTTAGTCAACATGAAACCTAAACCTTTGGAAGTTGCACCACCAATACCCATTCGAGACAAAACCATTTCGGTGGTTAACGGCTTAATTTCCTGTATTGTATTTCCTCCATTACCAGTAAATGCATGTGACATCAAAACATGCATTCAGATGATTCAGCAGTCAGTTCAGTTTGGGGGGAATGCAACTGAAGACCCTAATGCCAATATCAGCAACTTCCTGGAAGTTTGCGGCACTTTCAATTACAACCGAGCAGATGAAGAAGCAATGAGACTGCGTGTTTTCCCATATTCCTTGAAAGACAGAGTAAAAGCTTGGCTACATTCACTACCAGCAGGTTCCATCATAACTTGGAATACTCTACCCACTAAATTACTTGCAAAGTATTTTCCACCAGCCAGAACAACAAAACTGAGGAAAGACATCATATCCTTTGTACAACAAGACTCGGAAAATCTCTTCGAAGCTTGGGAAAGGTACAAAGATTTGCTCCGGAAATGTCTTCACCATGAAATTCCAAAATGGCTTCAAGTCCAAACTTTCTATAATGGACTTTCTGGACTAATGAGAACCACAATTGATACTACTGCTGGAGAAGCTTTGATGGCAAAAGGAGAAGATCAAGCCTGTGACTTAATCGAAGAAATGGCTAACAACAATTCCTTGTGGCCAACATAAAGAAACATGATTCAAAGAATTGCTGGAATTTATGAAGTTGGAGCCAACACAGCAGTTAATGCCAAGCTAGATCAGATATGCAAATTCATGGAGACTCTCGGTATGCAAGGCAATATTGGAACCACAAGTTCACCATATGGAGGTGCACCAGAACCAAACCAACAAGAAGAGACGATGAATTATGTCAATAATTTCATCAAACATGGGAACAATCCATATTCTAACACCTACAACCAAGGGTGGAAGAATCATCCCAATTTCTCATGGTGCAACAATTCAGGGCAAAAGAACTATCCACCACCCGGATTCCAACAGCAACAAAACAAAGGCCAGAAGCAGGCAAATGAACCAGGAATAGCGGAAGTGCTGACTCAGTTAAAAAAATATGATGCTATTTTTCAAAGCCAATCTGCCTCTATTAAAGCACTGGAGAATCAAATTGGACAATTGGCCAATGCTCAGAGTTACAGACCACCAGGTACCCTTCATAGCAACACAGAGCCAAATCCAAGGAACATGGGGAATGAGCAATGTCATGCCATCATTTTTAAAAAGTGGTATTAAAATCAATAAAAATGTTGGAATCAAGGGAACAATTGAAGATGTTCCAAAAGAAGTAGAGCAACAAATGGAGGAAAAAGAAGCAAATGAAAAAGAACCAGAAAGAATCAATCTACCTCCACTTTTTCCACAACGACTTCAGAAAAACAAACTGGACAAACAGTTTGCTCGTTTCTTGGAGGTTTTTAAAAAGTTTCACATTAACATTCCATTTGTAGAAGCGTTGGAACAAATGCCCAGCTATTTTAAATTCATGAAAGACATTCTTTCACGAAAACAGAAATTGGGAGATTACGAGACAGTAGCATTATCAGAAGAATGAAGCGCCATCATTCAGAGGAAACTTCCCCCAAAGTTGAAAGATCCTGGCAGTTTCACCATTCCTTGCATCATAGGAGAGCATAACTTCGGTAGGGCTTTGTGTGATTTAGGTGCGAGTGTTAACTTGATGTTTTTTCTATTTTCAAGAAATTACAAATTGGAGAAACAATGCCCACCTCAGTCTCTCTACAACTTACTGATAGAACGCTTGTATTTCCGAGAGGTGTAGTTGAAGATGTGCTGATCAAAGTTGACAAATTCATTTTCCCAGCAGATTTTATTATCCTTGATATAAAGTAAGACGAAGACGTGCCGATCATACTCGGGAGACCATTCTTGGCTAGAGGTCGAACCATTATTGATGTACAAAAAGGAGAACTAACCATGAAGGTACAAGACCAAGAAGTAAAATTCAATGTTTTCAAAGCCATGGAATTCCCGGATGACGAAAAGAATGAGAAATGTTTCAGACTTGATGTGATACATAATACCATCTAGAACTCCAATGCAATGCAAAGTTCTACTGACAAACTATCTGTGAAGCCTGAAGATAAAGCGTTCTGCGTACTGAAGAAGCATATTCTTGCACTACAAGCAACAAAAGAGAAATAGTTCCACTAACACAAAAATTGGAGGAATTTCACATACAGCCTTTTGAGAATGCTAAACTGTACAAAGAAAAGGCCAAGAAAATACATGATGAGAAGTTAGTGCGCATACCACTAGAACCAGGGCAGAGGGTACTGTTAAACAAATCAAGGTTGAAACTCTTCCCATGGAAGCCAAAAT
>SKCR01035232.1:0-82160 GCA_019454045.1 Zanthoxylum bungeanum
AGGGCTTTAACAGGTTCTGTGTATGCCTATGCTGGGTATATTGAGAATCGTAGTGTGTTGGGTGTGATGTCAAGACGGAAGTGTCACTCCAGTCATATGGAGATGATGGTCACGTAGGATACGATACTAGTACTCTTAAGTACTGCAGTCATCGGGATAAAATTACATGTTCATGTTTATCCGATTATAGAGACTAGTTACCAGACATCCGACATGTGCTTCGTACTGGGCAGACATAATTTCAGCCCCAGGCCTAGCACGTGATCATCCGATACTGGACAGAAATACGCAATACTACGTATACTACGCCTGATATAGATCCTTTATTCCTGTAAGGATATTTCGGAAAATTGGGTAGGAATGGTGCTTTGCTAGAAGCCAACCTTGTCTTGTAAATCGGTATAAACGTAGTACGAGTTACTTACGTGTTCGGATAGTCCGACAACTGAATTTACTGCCAACATATCCGGGGATCTCATGGGTCGCTTCCCAAAGATTCACCGAGGATGTATGACTCACACTCTAAATTAATCTGGGATAAATTAGAAGAGAGAGAAAATTAATCTGGGATTAATTGCGGAGATATTTTATCCGGGATAAAATATCAATTAAAGAGAGATAACGATTATTTGGAATAAATCGATAAATTAATATATTTGATATATTAATCGAAATTTGATTTCGACGCAGAATTAAAATTAATTTTAATTCGAGCGAACAAATTAATTTAGAATTAATTTGTTGGCGATGTGAATAGTGACTTCGCTAGGCGTAATCATTTAATTATGACGCAACGGAAAATTCATTAATTTGGAATTAGCGAACCCGAGCCCGGGATTATTTGCGAGCGCATTCGTATTTCGAAATCGAGTGCGGCACGCAAGTCAAATCAAGCATCAAATCGTTAGTCGCATCAAGCGTCAAATCATTAGTCACTTTGAGTGATGTGACAACTTGTCACTTGATTTGATTGATTGATGTGAATTGATGGTGGAGTGTAATACCCTCAAGTGTGATGTGTGATAGACATTTAATATATTTTAAATGTTTGGTATTTTTTTTATTTTAGAAATCAATTATTTGATTTTGGAAAGTAAAATAATTGTGTATTAGATACACTTTTCTTACCAACCATCACACAACACTTCCTCTCTCTTTCTCTTCATCTTTCTCACGCCCAATGGCTGAATATTTTTCTGTTTTCTGGTTTGCAAAAACTGTGAGATGGGAAGCAAGAGTGCTTGGTTTTTATGGCAAAAATCAAGAGAGCTAGCACTCCGAGAGATATGCGAAGGTGATAGGGAAGTCCATCCATGAGCCAGGAATCGTTCGACGAAGGTTGGAGCTTGACGAAAGACCAAAACCTAGCTAAACCAGTGAGCTACAAACTACCACTGCCGAATGCAACCAGTGGGCAGATTTTGAGTTTCTTTTCTTTCCGCGTCGCTCAACCGATCGATGTGAGTATTCCGCAACTTCGTTGATTTGTATTCACACATATTTCATGTTTGTTTATGATCTTGGGACCTTAATAGAAACCAACAATGACATCTTGAGCAAGGTGAAAAAATGAAAATTTTAGGGCTTAAAATTTGGGTAATTTGTATTTGAGCATGATTTGAATTAATTGGATGTTTAAGTATGCTGAATACATGTTTAATTGAGGATTGATTAGATCAATTTGAAGAAATTGTGATTGGATCATTTTTTCCCCAAATTTTTGTGTTGCCCGAGAGTTTGGTGCCCTAATTGTCTTGGAATGTTTTTGATTTTTGTTCATTGGATGAATTGGAATCATTTGGGGATATTGATTTAATGTCGAATTGGATTTAATTTGATTGAATTCGAATCGGACATAAAATGCCCTATATTGCCGAGACATGTAGCATGTAAAATTGGGTTTGATTTTAATCAAAATGTGTTGGAAATATGATGATGAAAATGAACATGATTAATTGGGCTAATTGGTGTTTTGGAAATATTGAATTGGTTAATTAATTGTGTTATACACTTTAAGTAAATTGACATTGGACGTTAATCGGGCTTTGAGACCTGTAACGATTAAATTTGGAATTTAAATCGTAAAGGTTTATTAATAAAGTGTAGTATTTAATTTAGAATTAAATAGTGAATTAGAATTGAATGCATATTAAATTGGATTTGATGATTTAGTTTAATTTAATTCGAGAATTTGTACTTTGAGTACTTATTCGCAAAACGAGTTTGACTCGCACAAAATCAAATCGTTGTTTGAACATTGGATGATCACTAATTATCAGATTAATTAATTTGATTAGATTGATTGATAACATTCTTGTGTGAATACATGGTTGCGATGCATGAATAATGTATATCGGATGGATATTAGATGGGTGGGGCAATTTTAGACATTGTTGTAATAAATTTGATTATTAATTAGACTTGCGTGTCCAGTCTTATCACCTCCTTATTCTTTGTATTCTCTTCTCACTTATTCCCCTCAATGTAAATGAGGTTTCTTTAGAAGTGTAGTGTAACAGGTAGAAGTAAATACATGTGCTAGCGGTAGAGATAAAGAGAGAGATTTGATCTAGGATCAATGTGTAAAGTATCCATCCGCATATCATTATTATTTTATTATACGCGCTTTATTATGTGTTTAGAATGCATGTTTAAGGGTGTATGATGATGAGACCTTAACAAAGATAATAAATTGGTTGCCAAATTGCACTCGAAAAACCCTCGCAAAATATTAAGTGTCTTTCCTTCCATTGAGTGATTCTCACTCAAGATCCGAGACTGGCATTGGCTTATTGGCCAAAGTCAAGGCCTTTGTCCGTCGAGGATGTGTTTGAATCACGAAGGCTTTGTTCCATATGATGTCTTGTCCAAGTTGTGGTTTGTTGGCCAAAGTCAAGACCACTTCTTGTCCATCGACATTGATTACGAAGCTTTCCATGGTCAATGGGTCACGCTTAACTAGGATCACTAAGTTTGTTGTGCCAAAGCCGAGGCTTAGTTGATTCAGAGGAAAAAGGTTAGGTAATACATTGGATGTATTGGCATATATAAGATATATGTTTCAGACTTGGACATCCCCCTAACGAATCTAGGAATTGGATTGGATCCAATCGATCTTAGAGATCTACCTAGTTAATTATCATACAATTTGTTGGCCAAAGTCAAGATTGTGTGATATTTAACGGGATCCTAGCCTACTAGGAAACACGGTTTCCCGAGTACTCGATAGAGGGTTAGAGGCTCGCCGAAAAATAATGGGAGGCAAGAATTGAATTTGCAATATTCGTTTAATTACTTGCCATACGCGCTCAAACAAATATCATTCGTCAAATAAATTAAATGTTAGTTGGACTAATATTTAAACGTTATTTTAATTAATAGTTGGATTATATTCAAACATTTAATTTATAATTGATTATATAATTGGATTATAGTAATCAATGTATTTGATTTAATTTAATTATAGTTGATTAAATAGTTGTACTATTGTAATCATTACAATAAATAGTACCTAAATCGTTGATTAAATAGTTGGACTATTAAAATCAAGATTAAATCGAAAGATTGACATTTAAAACATAATTCTAGGGAAAATGTATTTAAATGGTTTAATTTTCAAAATGGGAATAAATTTCAGGATAGTCCTGGAAAAATAATAAGTTACTTTATTTGATAAAATAACATAATATGCCCAAGCCCGGAGTTAAGCAAATAGTAGAGCATAATCTTTGGAATATTTATGTGATGATAACTTTAGTGCTTAATCCATTATACTTACAGCAGTAGACTCCTTAATTTCTGAATCAGAACTAAGGATTAGATCCTTAAAGTATGATACTGAAATTGAAGGATCTTCATAAATCTATATTTAGATTTTAGAAGTACTAAATTGCAATAAAGAACTCTTGGAGAGTTAATGACTATTCTCAATGAGATAAAGTCAAAGTTTGCAATAAGACAAGTAGCGCAAGGCGCACCTTACTTCGATATTCTAGAAGGCCAAGGCTTGGCCAAAGGCTTCTAGAGTGTTGAAAAGGGCAAAGGTAAAATCATTATAATCTTCTGGGAAAATAAATGACATATCCCAAAATGCTTGCTTAAATGTGCCAAACGGGATCACGGAAGCGTGACTGCCGTTTGGACAAAGCAGACATGAAGGAATTGAAGAACGGGCAAGGCTCTGACTTCAAATATGTTTGTCAAGATTATGTTCACTACTAGTATTAAAATTAGATTTTAAATGCTTAGTGTGATACATAAATATATATTGATGTTCAGAATCTGCTTTGAGTAGGATACTGACTTCCATAGAGATTTATCTGCGAATTGGAAAGGGACAAAAATCATTGTTTCAACCGTAGATACCTAATTTAGGAACTACCCTTCGAGTGTGTACCTAAATTTGGAAACTGTTATAATGTAACTAGTTTGACTAAATACATTATCTCTATATCAGTGTTTAACCCGCTGCGGGTGAACCTTTATATTTTAGTACACTAAAGTGTTTCATTTTATAAAGATGATATTGAGATAAACATATTAGATGTGAATAACATAATTTATATTTTGAATATAAATAAATCTCAAATATATAACATGACAAACAAATAGCTCGAACTGATTTGATTAGAAGAAACATATTGTGGCATAGTTGTCTAGGACACTATTAAACAAGAATCGTATATCCACACTTTTGAAGAGGGGTACCAGGACTGATTTGATCTCATATCAAATAAAGTCTACGAATCTAGTTTATTAGGCAAAATGTCTAAAACACCTTTACTTGGTAAAAGTGTAAATGCCACCGATCTGTTAGCCCTAGTTCATAGTGAAGCAAGTGGGACCATGTCTAGCTGGGCTAGATGTGGATATGAATATTTCGTGACCTTTACGGATGTGGCATCGCGTTATGGTTATGTGTTTCTTTTGAAAAACACAAATCGGAAACTTTTACAGTTTCGACATGAAATAGACAAACAGATCGGTTAAAGTATTAAACCGTCACGATAAGACCGTAATGGAAAATACTTAAGCTATAAGTTTCTAGTATACTTGAAAGAGTATAGTATTCTTTCAATGAGGACTCCTCCCGGAACACGTCAATTTGACGGTGTGTCCGAACAGAGTAACCAAATTTTGTTGGACATGATAAGGTTAATCATGAGTCGCTCTGAGCTACCATTTCCTTCATTGGATAAGCTTTAAACAGTGCAGAACTTATTTAGAATAACGTTCCATAAAAATATGTTTGACAGATATCATATTAGATATGAACTGGAAAGAAATCGGGTTTCTCATTCCTATAAATTTGGGTATGCTAGGCATACGTTTGGATGATACCAAACTAAAACCCAAATTGGATAAGTGTCAATTTTAGGTTATTATAGGGATACCATAAGTATAGTACTTATACAACTCACTAGAGAACAATGTAATTGTTGCTCACCATGCGGTTTTCCTAAGAGGAATATCGATGTGCAGTGGTAAGTGGGAGGATTGTAAAACTCGATGAAAATTGGAGTAATACTGTTCAAGGCACCGAATCCTAATGGAACACAAATAGTTCATCAAGGATGTAACTATTCGATTAATCTTTGAATGCACAAGAACCACGTAGTTTGGAGAGAGTCAGAAAACAACCTGGGGTATTGGTTTCTGATCTCACCTCATAAAGATGTCAATCTTATTGAGGTATACCAACTGACTATGTATGAGGAAGTGATACAAGGTATCGACTCCCTATTATGACAAAGTGTCATGAGTCCGTAATGGATTCCATGTAAATCAACAAGTTTAGATACTAGTTGATGTACCACAAGGCATTGTGCCTATTGGTACTATGTAAGTCTTCAAGGAAGACATACATGGATGGCAACATACCAACATATAAAGCTAGGCTTTTAGCGGAAAGGTAACATTATCAACATTGTGTTGACTACGATTCAGCCTTTTTACCTGTTGCCACGGTATATACATTTGGATAATGCTTGCTAAACCTGCATGTTTCATGAATGAAATATGACAGCTTAACGGGAAAATCGCTTTCCTGAAAAGGAAACCTTTTAGAGGATGTTTATACATCCTGTCGATTTTTTCGTACCAAAAACTAGCAAACAAGGTTTGCAGGTTATTCGATCCATGTTTGGATTGAAGCAAGCATAGGTTCTTGGAATTTTCATTTTGATGTAATCATAATGGTTTATGATTTAATTCAAAGCGAAATGATTCTTGTGTATATAAGAAGGTTAGTGGGAGCGCACTGACAATAAATATCCTATAAATAATAATAATAATATTATGTCATTTCTTGGAAATGATATTCCTATGAAAATAATCGGTGAAAGCTTGGATTTCGAGAAAAACTCTCCGAGAAATCGTACATTGAAAAATGTACATGACCTTGTGTCTCATACGCTCTGAGCATATGGATTCACAAACAGGCCATTCCATGTGATAGTCACTGGATTGATGTTAAGAACATCCGTTAGTATCTTAGAGAACTAAGGATGTTGTCTTCGTATAAACAACAAATGCGGGTTATTGCTGCAGCTGAGGCGGCAATAGAAGCCATTTGGGTCGATAAAAAAATCTAATTAGATTAGATATAGTTCTATTAGCAACTGAGCTAGGCGTCAGCACAGGCTAAAGAATTAATGGTCTCATCAAAGATCCAGATATATACTTCGATATTAATCTGATTCGTTCGGATCATACAGCGTGGCGATATGATGATCGAATAAATCGCATCAGACGATAATCATGCAAATCCACTAACGAAAGAATTTCTCAGCAGTTTTAGCCAACCGTACATAGTTCGGGTGTAAGACACTCGAGTGATTGGCTATAGGCCAAGTGGGAGATTGTTGGACAATTATGACCCATAGCGTCACTATTTGTACAGATCATGGTGTTGTTGTAAAAATTAACTATGTGACAAATGAGATTGCACTCTTATCATTTGTGATTAGATCACCTAGATGTATAAATGATAGGAGGTCCCTATGATTTGTTCCTGGATTGAGAATGATATGAGACAGTATCAGTCCACGAAGGATAAATCATTAAATATCCTTAGTCAGAGCATTGTCGAGATTGGACATCGATAAATGCGTAAAAGACTAGTATTAAACTTGTGCGCGTTGTGAGGGCACAACGGCATAGTTCTCATATATTGGGTATAGGATACTAATGCAAGTGTAATAGGAGGTTGTGTTTCACCGATGGTACGGGAAACAACTTCGTTCTGGATAGACCCCCTCGGAATTCCATTGGTAGTATGACTATGTGTCTATGGAAGTCTGAAATCAGGGTAGGTTTATTTGGTCTTAACCTGGGACTTGCACCGCTAATACTTGAGACAATCAATATACTTTTGTTGCAGTCGTGTAGGGCTTTAACAGGTTTTGTGTACGCCTATGCTGGGTATATTGAGAATCATAGTGTGTTGGGTGTGATGTCAAGACGGAAGTGTCACTCCAGTCATATGGAGATAATGGTCACGTAGGATACGGTACTAGTACTCTTAAGTACTGCAGTCATCGGGATAAAATGACAAGGTCATGTTTATCTGATTATAGAGACTAGTTACCAGACATCTGACATGTGCTTCGTACTGGGCAGACACAATTCCAGCCCCAAGCCTAGCACGTGATCATCCGATACTGGACAGAAATACGCAATACTACGTATGCTACGCCTGATATAGATCTTTTATTCCTGTAAGGATATTTCTGGAATGGTGCTTTGCTAGAAGCCAACCTTGTCTTGTAAATTGGTATAAACGTAGTATGAGGTACTTACGTGTTCGGATAGTCCGACGACCGAATTTACTACCAACATATCTGGGGATCTCATGGGTCGCTTCCCAAAGATTCACCGATGACGTATGACTCGCACTCTAAATTAATCTGGGATTAATTAGAAGAGAGAGAAAATTAATCTGGGATTAATTGCGGAGATATTTTATCTAGGATAAAATATCAATTAAAGAGAGATAACGATTAATTTGGAATTAATCGATAAATTAATATATTTGATATATTAATCGAAATTAGATTATGACGTGGAATTAAAATTAGATTTTAATTCGGGCGAAAGAATTAATTTAGAATTAATTCGTTGGCGACGTGAATAGTGACTTCGTTAGGCGTAATCGTTTAATTACGACGCAACGGAAAATTCGTTAATTTGGGATTAGCGAACCCGAGCCCGGGATTATTTACGATTGCATTTTGCATTTCGAATTCGAGTGTGGCACGCAAGTCAAAACAAGCGTCAAATCATTAGTCGCATCAAGCGTCAAATCATTAGTCACTTTGAGTGATGTGACAACTTGTCACTTGATTTGATTGACTGATGTGAATTGGTGGTGGAGTGTAATACACTCAAGTGTTATGTGTGATAGACATTTAATATATTTTAAATGTTTGGAATTTGTTTTGATTTTTGAAATCAATTATTTGATTTTGGAAAGTAAAATAATTGTGTATTAGATACACTTTTCTTACCAACCATCACACAACATTTCCTTTCTCTTTCTCTTTCTCTTCATCTTTCTCACGCCCAATGACTGAATATTTTTCTGGTTTCTGGTTTGCAAAACCGTGAGATGGGAAGCAAGAGTGCTTGGTTTTTGTGGCAAAAATCAAGAGAGCTAGCACTCTGAGAGACATACGAAGGTGATAGGGAAGTCCACCAATGAGTCGGGAATCGTTCGACGAAGCTTGGAGCTTGATGAATGACCAAAACTGCGCCAAACCAGTGAGCTGCAAACTACCACTGCCGAATGCAACCAGTGGGTAGATTTTGAGTTTCGTTGCTTGCCGCGTCACTCAACCGATCGATGTGAGTATTCCGCAACTTCTTTGATTTGTATTCGCACATATTTCATGCTTGTTTATGATCTTGGGACCTTAATAGAAACCAACATCGGAATGGTCCCATACTTATGTCACTGGTGATGATATGATTAGTGCAATTAACTAACCGAATCTACTCAATGTATACGCTCAAGAATAACTTAGATCTAATATGCATTCATAAAGGTAACTCCTAATCTAAGTTTGCTTGCTTGGAAAGTAAGTCATTAAACGGCAAACACAATACCACACAATGAGCATATTGAACCATCAAAACAAAATAAAAAAATAACTATTCAAACATAAACATAAAACTAAACAAAATATCATGCCTAAAAATGACGTAATCATGCTTTGGAAAAAAATAATAAACTAGGGTAATGCGTACTTTAAATTATAAATAAATAACCTACAAACTATATCACGCTCAAATACAAGTTTGGATGAGAAAAAATATGTGTCTCTTAAGTGATACGTGGCGTTGTATCCCGAGTACAAACCGCACTACCGTCCATTCGGATTCGGCTAGGGAATTTACGTTCGGGTTTTCACGGCAATGCAAGGGTTTTAGGGCTTTGTGTATGCAGCAGTGGGAGAGAGTTTTGGGCGTGTGAATGCTCTTAAAACTTTGGGATTTTGCGTGAATGCTATATGTATGTGCTAGGTGTGAATAGTGGTGAAGGACTCTTTTTATAGGCAAAGGAATGAGGTTTTCCTTATTTGAATATGAAAGATCTCCTATTGATGGTGACATCTCCTAATTAGTGTCTCACAAGGAATGAATCTCTTTATTTAGGATGGTGATTGCTTTTGATTAGGAAAGGGATCCATGAGATTTCTTTTACTTAGGAAGGGATTTGACTTGATTTTAGCATGTGTTAAATGTGCATCCCCCTAATTAAGAGTGCTATGGGCGTGAATGAGGTCTTATGTAGGGATGGCAGTGGGTAGGGTATGGTGCGGGTTTTCCATTACCAAACCCGCACCCGCATATGTAAATAAATTAACAAACCCGCACCATACATGTTGTGGGTTTTAATTTTCATTACCAAACCCGCACCGCATATAAAAATAAATTACCAAACCCGCATTGGTACCCAACGGTTTTTTTTTTGCGGTTTTTAAAATATTGAATTACTTTGTGTTCTTAATAATATAATTTTTTTAATTAAATAATTTATTTTTAATTGCTAGCTGTAGTTTTCACATTTTTTTTTCATTTGACATATACAACATGCAATGTATGTGTATACAGTACATAGATAACATAATGTGTGAAAGACTCAGTACCATATGTTTATTTTTTCATATAAACATAATTAAAACGAGTTATTTCATTCATAATTATAATGATTTAAATTAGCCAACTCAATCGACAATAAGCTAAAAAGTAATCACCAACCCTTGGTCATATTTTTTATGCTAAGTGTAATGAAAGTGATACTTACAAGGCTCAAGTGGTGTAAGTGTAATGAAGAAGCAGGAAAGCTACTGAAGTTGCAGCAAAGACTAGCTTATTTTGCTCCTCTCCCGTTTCTGATTATGTGAACTTAATCCAAATTTTTACATTATAATTTTATTAACAAGTGTGATTAGAAAAAAAAAATAATAGTCATGCAAAAAATCTTCAGTTGGGCAGGTTGCGGGCTGCGGCTGAGTGGGAGTTTGGAACTGTGAATTAGTGTTTTAGGTTTAGGTTTTGTTAGTTATTTTTATATGAAGGTTTTTTTATATTGTCCTAAATATTATTAATAAAAATAATATTGCGGGTATGTGGATACCCGCAGCGGATACCCGCATTTTTTTCTTAAATACCAAACCCGCACCGCACCCGCAGCGGGTTCTGCTTTAAATTACCAAACCCGCACCGCACCCACTAATATATTACCAAATCCTACCCATTGCGGGCGGGTTTTTGTGGGTTTGCGGGTTTGTGGGTAAAATTTCCATCCCTAGTCTTATGGGCATGGGCTTTGGTCTTTTGGGTAGGCTTGGGTGTTTAGGTTTGGTAAGTGTTTCATGGGGGTTTTGGGCCAAGGATAAGCTTTGAAACAGAGATCCAACAAGCAACCGAAAATAAACAACTGGATTAAATCCAACAAAAATTCTATTTTCTAACTTTACCCTTCCAACGTCTGTTTCCCGCGGTTTCACAACTGAAGAGGTAGTGTCTCCATACGAGACTCATCATCGGGGTTTATATGCAAAAAATGCAGTTCCAACAGTCGCCCCTCTTTGATGGGACTTGTGCAGTGTGTGACAATACAATCCTATCAAAGTACGTGCAATGCATTTTTTACTTACCTGGCTCGCCAGCTGCCACTTGACTTGCCACGTTGGTTGGAGTTGATTTGATGGTGCTAAACCCCGTACCTAGAGCGTCACGGTTGCATCTAAGTACCTAGAGTGCCGCAGTGATTGATGTTTTTGTTGTACCATACCTGGCGTGCTAACCCCGTACCTAGGGTGTCGCAGTAGTCCACAATACTCCACATACCGTACCTGGCATGCTAACCTCGTACCTAGGGTGTCGCAGTGGTCTGAATGTCATACTTGGCGTGTTAACCCCGTACCTAGGGTGTCACAGTTGCGACTCCGTACCTAGAGTGCCGTAGTGATGATGTTGTTGTGCCATACCTGGCGTGCTAACCCTGTACCTAGGGCGTCGCAGAGTCCACAATAGTCCACATGTTGTACCTGGCGTGCTAACCCCGTACCTAGGGTGTCGCAGTGGTCTAAATGCCGTACCTGGCGTGCTAACCCAGTACCTAAGGTGTCGTAGCCATCTGAATGCCGTACATGGCGTGCTAACCATGTACCTATGGTGTCGTAGTTGTGTCTTCGTACCTAGAGTGCCGCAGTTGTCTGAATGCTAACCCGTATCTAGGGTGTCGCAGTTGTCTGAATGCTAACCCCGTACCTAGGGTGTCGCAGTTGTCTGAATGTCGTACCTGGCATGCTAACCCCTTACCTAGGGTGTCGCAGTTGTCTTAATGCTAACCCCGTACCTAGGGTGTCGCAGTTGTCTGGATGCTATACCTGGCGCGCTAACCCCGTACCTAGGGTGTCGTAGTAGTCTGAATGCTAACCCCGTACCTAGGGTGTCGCAGTTGTCTAGATGCCGTACCTGGCGTGCAAACCCCGTACCTAGGTTGTCGCAGTAGTCTGAATGTCGTACCTGGAGTGCTAACCTCGTACCTAGGGTGTCGTAGTGATATCTCCATACCCGGAGTCTCGTACCAGGTAAAACTGATCTGATGACTCCATACCCGGAGTGCCGTACATGGCTGAACTGATCTGATATCTCCATACCCGGAGTGTCGTACCTGGCAAAACTAATACTGAACCAATGTGGGCCTCGCACCCTGAGTGTCATACCCGGTAAACTAATACTAACCAATGTGGGCCTCACCCCATAATGTCATACCTAACAAAACTGATACTAAAACATTGTGGGCCTCGCCCCCATAATGCCATACCCGGCAAGTCTGCTATTGATTCTGATACTCTCTTTCAACATATTGTAGTGCCTCTTCGAGATAATCTTGATAGCTAACATATTTTTGTCCTCGACGGATGCTTCGCGTCAAAACCAAAGAATCTTGAAAGTACTCGACATACTTAAATCCAATTATCTGAATAGGTGATCTGAACTAGACTCCTAGTGTGTGTGTGTGCTAAGGTTCTTTCGCAGCTTATTCCTTAAGTTAGCCAACTTGATGATTTTGCTTTAGAGAATTGGACCAGTGGGTCTAACCAACCTGGATGTCTTGATCACGTTATGTGATTACTTAAGCATACTCAACATGATATGGTCTTCTTTTTTCTTGCATTGTCTCTTTCATTTTTTTAGAAATAAATTTTTTTCTTTTTTTTTTCCTTTTCTTTTCTTTTTTTCTCTCTTTTTCTTTTCTTAACACACCTACCCTTTAAGGTAGCATTTCTCCTCATGGTGGTCCTAATAGTCGCCCATGGGTATTTTTTTTTCTCTCTTTTTCTTTTCTTTGCAGAGACTTTTCTTTCTTTATTTCCAACCATATCATGTATCGTAGCGTAACCAAATCAGGGTGGACATCCAGGCAAACGATCATTCACCGATCCACCATCTCTTCAACTAATCATCTTATCCACCGCTCAGGCTTCTACTGTTGAGATACCTTTATCAAGTACTTCATGAGTCTAGCTGAGATCAATCCATTCAGAATACCGGACAAGAGTGTGTCTCGCACTTATCGTTTCTAAGGCTTCTCCCTACAGCACATAATGTCATCATCGGACATATGTCTAACTATCAAAGATTTCTCTCTCTTTTTTTTCCACTCACTCACTCACTCCAAGGAACTCTTCCTTTCTATTGTTGACAATGAGGGCTTCGCCTCCTGAGATCCACACCTGAAACTCAAACTCATATGGGCCTCAACCCTCAGATTACTACCCGAATCTTATTATGTGCTTTTGATGTTTATGATTGGCTCGTCTTTACCGCTTTCTCTTTTCTGTCTTCGGAATCTGTGAACACAAAACAAAGCAAACAAAAAAAAAGGATGCAAAATATGTTACGTGTATGCATGCATGCATTAGTTTTCTTACCCCGTCGGGTTAGGTCTTCTGTAGGTGACTACTCAGTCTTATATTTTTCAGACAAAGTACAGCTTCAACGTGTCAACATTGATTGGCTCGGTGAACTCATTCCTTCCAAGTCGAACAGTCTCACTGCTCCATTTCCCATTACCTTCTGGACGATGTAGGGTAATTCCCAGTTTGTTCTGAACTTTCCTCTCGGGTCTGTTGTCGATGGCTTTGACTGTTGAAGCACCAAATCACATTTTCTGATTTGGTAGAATGTACCTTCTTATTGAATGCTCGGGCCAACCTCTTCTGGTATATCTGGATGTGATGCAATGACTTCATCCATCAATGCTAACTGTTCAAACCTCTGAGAGGCCCATCATCTCCTTCAGGCAATCCTTCTTCTGCTAATACCCGCATGGATTGTATCTCAACTTCCACCGGGCAGCAGTACCGCTTCCATTCCGTAGACCAAAGAGTAAGGCGTAGCTCCTGTCCACCATCCTGACAGAAGTTCTGTATCCCCACAGGTATTACGATAGCTTATCAGCCCAATCTTTAAATTCTCAGTCAACTTCGCCAAAAATCATCTTTATTGTCTTGTTGGCTCCTCGACTGTCCCATTAGCCTACGACCTATATGGTGAGGACTTGTGATGGCCGATTCCGTACTTCTGTAGCATCGCTTTGGTTTCTCCCTGAAATTGGACTCCGTTGTCCAGTACCACATGAGCGGCATGCCATACCGGCAAATGAGATTCTGAGTTATGAACTTCGCCATCTGCTTCGCTGTAACATTACGGAATGATTCGGCTTTTATCCATTTTGAGAAGTGGTCTACAACCACTACTATAAAGCGATGCACATTCGATGCATTCAGTCGAATATCTCCAATCATGTCTACCCCATACTGACAAAGGCCACGGCTCTGACAACCCATGTAACTCTGTATGCGGTAAACGATTCAAATTCCATGCGCTTGACAATCATGACAGTTATTTACTAGCTTCGCACAGTCATCTTCCATGGTAGACTAATAGAAACCTTGCCTCACAATCTGCGGGACAAATTCAATCGTTTATGTGTGGTCCACACACACCGCATGCACTCTTCTTCCATTATCTTATGAGCTTAGTCTTTTCTCAAAACATTTCAGCTGAACACCATTTGCCTGCCTCTTGTAGAGTTCTCCTTTCAAACTTACATATTAAGAAGCCAACTTCTGAATGGCTATTCTGTCATTTCCGCTCGCTTCCTCTAGGAGTTCCCCATGCTCCAGATACCTTTGAATATCATGATACCCAGGTTTTCCATTGTTGACCTTTATCTCTGATATTCTATCTATCTCATAGACTGGTCGGCTCACTGTTGTCAATACAAGTGGTCTCATCACCAATTTCTCTAGATTCTCCCAAGTTGCGGCTAATGTCGCCAAGGTGTCTGCCATCTGATTTTCTTCCCGCGGCAAGTGCTAAAATTTACAGTCAGGGATAACTTGTGCTAGATTTCTGAGGTAGAACAAGTAAGGCTTCAGTCGTTCTTCCTTTAACTCTCATTCTCCTTGCATCTGTCGGATCACCAACATCGAGTATCCGTAAACCTCCACGTTCGTAGCACTCAAGGCTATCAATGCAGTCAACCGAATGCACATGCCTCATACTCGGCCATGTTATTAGTTACTCGAACGTCAAACCTCCTAGCCATAGGTAGGGTTTCTCCTTCAAGGGTCACTATTATAATCCCGATTCCGGCACCTTTGCAGTTCAATGCTCCATCGAAATACATCTTCCATCCTTGGACTGATATAGCTTGGATTTCCTCATCGGGGAACTCAAACTTATATTGATCCCTTCAACAGGTGCAATGCCAATAACTCTGCCACTCGCCCTTTGATCACCTTAGAAGTGAGCTACTTGATATCAAATTCTGTTAGCAGTACTAACCATCTACCCAGGTTTTCAACTAGCGACGGCACCGAATGCAGGTACTTCAAAGGATTCTCCTTCGCTACTACTTGGATTTTGTAGGATTGGAAGTAATGGCGCAATTTCCGGGATGCCCATACTACTGCTAGACAAAATCTTCTCCACTTCTTAATAGCGGGCTTCATACGGAAGCGGAAGCAACTTCTTACTAAGGTAGTAGACAACATGCTCTACACTGTCTCGTCTGCTTATACCATCATTGCCCACAGGTGCTTCTGGTTCAATAGCCAAATAAAGTACCAAAGGCCTACCCGGCCTCGGAGGTTTCAAAACATGACGCTTCACCAAATATTCTCTGATTCTATCGAATGCTTCCTGACACTGATCATTCCACTTCACCGGTTGGTCTTTCCTTAGCAGTTTGAAGATAGGCTCGCATACTAACATCAACTTTGCAATGAACAGGCTGATATACTGGATTTTCCCCAGGAAGGCTCTCACTTCTTTCTTTGTCTTCGGTGTCGGCATTTCAGTAATAGCCTTGATCTTCTCGGGGTCCACTTCTATGTCTCCCATTCCAACAGTTTGTCCTAGTAACTTTCCTGACGTTACTCCGAACACACACTTTTTAGAATCCAACCTCAGGTTGTACTTGTCAACTCGTTCAAGGAATTTTTCCAACGCTTCTATATGCCCATCTCTTGTCTATGACTTGACCATCATGTCGTCTACGTATACCTCAATCTCCTTATACATTAGGTCATGAAATAAGGTAGTGGCCATCCGCTGATAAGTGGCTCCAGTATTTTTAATCCCAAATGGCATTACCTTGCAGCAATAAGTTCCCCACTCCATGACAAAGGTAGTCTTATGCTTGTCTTCTTCATCCATAAGCACCTGATTGTATCCTGAGAACCCATCCGCAAATGAGTACATGGAAGACAAAGCCGCACTATCAACAAGTATATCTATATGCGGTAAAGGAAAATCATCATTTGGGTATGCCTTGTTAAGATCTCTGTAATCAACACACATTCTGACTTTGCCGTCCTTCTTCGGTACAAGCACAATGTTGGCCAACCACTCAGGATATTTCACTACTTCCAGGAATCCCACATCTATTTGCTTCTTAACCTCATCTCTAACCTTCTCGGCCCATTCAGGTCTCATCCATCGGAGTTTCTATTTCACAGGCTTCATATTCAGATAAGTTGGTATCGCATGTTGGGCAATGCTTCTATCTACCACCGAAATGTCCTCGTAAGACCAATCAAATACTTTGGCATATTTGACCAACATCTCTTCTAAGTTCTTCCGCTCTTCGGTGGTAACTTCACTTGCAATTAAGATTTCCTTGGGGCTCTCAGGCGTACAAGGTTGAATGCATTCATTTTGATGGAGTTGATATCAAATATGCTTAAGTCATACAAGTTAAGAGGAAAAGACTCAAGCAAATAAGCAAAATGATTATCTTTATTGCTAATCAATGCGGGGTTACAATCAAATAAATCAGGAAGATAAATGTCCTCGTCATCTACCACAACCGGGTTCTCCTCAGGCTCCTTATGTTCTTCCAGAGTTAGGCTATCCAACTTCATCAGTTCTTCTTCCCATTTCTCTTCTTCCTTCTTCGCAACTTCTCCGGTCAGCGGCTTCTCACCCAGCATGTTTTGAAAGATCTCAAACCTGGGCACCACAATTGCATTAACCTCTACTGGTTCGGGCTCCCCTTGATACCCTGAAGCCTTTACAAAGCATTCCATTAGCTTTAGCCCTTTCTACTTGGTCTTTGGCTTATCTTCGTCAGACCGATATCCCAAACCCCTCCGTGTATTCTGCCATTTAAAGTCTGGCAATGCTGAACCTTTGTCTGGTTCAAACTTCATCTTCTCCATAATTCTGGCCACTTTGGGATCCACCCACTCCTCAAAGGTTGCCGACACTTGGAACCTCGTGAAATGTTATATTTCCAAAGCGGCTACAACATTGTCCACCTCAGCCCGGATGGTGACAATCTCTCCTCCATATGGGAACTTAATCATCTGATGTAGAGTGGAGGGCACGCCTCCGAGCTTATGAAACCATGGCCTTCCCAAACAACAAGGCAAAAGTGGCTGGGATGTCCAGCACTGTAAATTCAACTTCATCCTCAACCGGACCAACCTTGACTATCACGGCAAAAGTACCATCGACTCCCGCTTACTATAATCGTAAGCCTGATAGTCATGTTAGAAGGGCTCAAATCTGTCGGATTTCTGCCAGCCTTGCCAGAATATTCACGGGCATACATTGATGGATGAACCATCATCCACCATCACGCAGGACGTCCTCTTGCCCTTCACTTCAGCTCGGATGAATAAAGGCCTATTGTGGTTTCTCCCCTCAGGTGGAAGTTCTTCATCAGAGAAAGGTTATTTGCAGAGCCTCTTTCTGCACTTATCCAACAAACATCGCCGGATTAGCATCCTCGGGTACTACTATTTTGCTCAGGGCTTCTACCATAGCCTGCATGTGCTCTCCAGATGCATATAACAACTCTCAGATGCTCAGATGTGCTCGGGTCTTCTTCAGCTACCGCAACACTACATCTCCCTCAGCAGGCTCAATATTCTCAGCTACTTCTCGGTCGTCAGTCGGTATTTCTTTCCCTTTTTCAGCAGTATCATTATAAAAGCGCCAACTCCGGGTCATGCCTTTCACTTCCTCTTCCTCGTCACCACTTGAGAAATCCTCCCAGAAATCCTTCTTCTAATCTGTCTCATCTTCACTATTACTGTCCCAAATACCTAGGCAAAAGGCTATTTGGTCAAAGTTTTGGAGGACAAGGTATTTTGGTAGGCCAAAATTGATCATGTAAGTTGGTGGGGGAACGGAGTGATAATTGGGCAATGGATTGCGGTGAGTGTTTGGTTGTTCTTTTTCAGGGTCGGGAATTTTTCGAGAGTCTATCAGGTCTTGGACTTCATGACGAAGACGGGTACAACTATCAGAGTCATGGCCATGTTGTTGGTGGAAGTGGCAGTAGCGGCTAATGTCTAGGTTTGGTGGGGGAGGATTCGAGAGTGACTTAGGCTCCAAGGGTTTCAATAGTCCCTGCCTTGCTAACTTCTCCACAACCTTGGACAATGGCCTGCCCAGGTTAGAAAAATGCTGATTCTTAATGGCCGTAATCTCCGCAGTAATAGGCTTAGTACCTGAGGATCCTCTGATGGCCCTCTTATTCATACTGTAAAACTTCTGATTCTCGTTTTCCTCTTCTTCAATATCCATTACAGTTCCCCTCAGCTGTCGGAAATCATGGAGGTCATCCTCCGCAACTTACCATAGATGGAGGGCTTAGTGCCCTTGATGATCATCTTTATTTGATCCTTCTCCGAAAGCCTGGTCTGCATCTTTAAAAGCTGGCTTCTCCAGCGATCCACGTACTCTTTAAATCTTTCCTCTGGCTTCTACTTAGTGTTCTCCAAGTCGCGGAGCGACAAGTCGATCTCTAAGTCGGTAACATACTACTTCAAGAAGGCATCAGCCAACTCTCTCCAATCCTCTTTAACATTTTTCTCAAGGCTACGATACCAAAGCACAGGTGCCCCTCAAGTGACATCCCGAACATCTTCTGGACTTGGCATTGAGATAGGACAATATAACTCATCACCGAGACATTGCCGCAAATGGACCCTCGGGTCTCCATTTCCATTAAACTTGGCAATATCGGGCATCTCAAACTATGCATGCAGCTGCTCCTCAAAGGTCATCGCATCGTAATCCAATAAATCCTCGTGTTTCCCTTTCAGTTTGTGAGTAATCGACTCCATTTGATCACGGAGCTTCTGTATCTCAGCCTGAGATCCCGGCTATTCTCCCAGAACTCAGAGCTTACAGTTGTTCAGTCATTTTGTGAGATTGGCTTCCATCTGATCCATTCGAGACCCTTCATTGACGGATTCACTCATATTTCCTGATGGTCTTTTGATTAGTCTCCCTTCTTCCCTAAACCAACGGGAATCTATGGTGTCTCTTTAAGACCGTGTGTCAGTGCATATGCGTGCAATGAATGTAACATATAAACAGAGAAAATTTTTATACTATATGGCCCATTGTCATTTTAGAATATTTTGGCCCGATTGCCATAAAGCACAGACGTGTCCCAGTTTTAATGGCCCGACTAGCCCATACCTCATGACAACAAGTCCAACTGAATCCAAATGACAACGGTCCTAAATGCAAACATAAAGGAATAATTTCTACTAGTTCTACGACTAAGGTTCACATATGGGTTTTCCGGAGTGCGGACAAGGCTCTCGCTGACGAAAGATTGCCAATAACTAGGACTCCCCACTCAAGGGTTCGAGCGACCAAGTGAGCGCACCTTTTTTATACCTTAAGGTAGGTGCCAACGAGTTATGGTGTGTGACTGGCTGTCAAATGGATTTCCCGTTGTAGATTCCCAGAGGGAGGGTGGAGCGAGGCTCTCTTAAGTACCCAAGACCCTTAGGCTCTTATCGCTTGGTGTCAGGAATAAACAACGAGTCCTCCAGATTAGTCCATCACAACGAGCTACGGATAATGATTATCTAGGTGCTTTCACAGCTTTTCCCCGAAGGGTAGTGAATGAAGGAAAACACCAAATCATCACCTAGCATTAACAGTGCCTTTGGTTAAAACCCCTTCAACCCACTATAGAAACGGTCAACTAAAGCACAAATCATACACATCACAAGACAGGATTTCGAGGCCAATTCTCTAGATTCCCCAGGGGAGTCGCCAGAATGTAGGACACAGAACTTGACGACGCTGTTCTAGGCTCGCGGCCTAGTTGGTAGTACGGAATAGTCCGCGGAGGAACTAAATCGGAGATATAACATGGAGTCGCCACCCAGTATAAACTGGGACAAAGATTTAAGGCCGCACTCACCCCTCGCAAGGGAAGACCTCAAACCATAGGGTTCAGAATTGTCCCTTACTTATGCCACTGGTGATGATATGATTTATGCAATAAACTAACTGAATCTACTCAATGTATACGCTCAAGAATAACTTAGATCTAATATGCATTCATAAAGGTAACTCCTAATCTAAGTTTGCATGCTTGGAAAGTAAGTCATTAAATGGCAAACACAATACCACACAATGAGCATATTGAACCATCAAAACAAAATAAACAAATAACTATTCAAACATGAACATAAAACTAAACAAAATATCATGCCTAAAAATGACGTAATCATGCTTTGGAAATAAATAATAAACTAGGCTAATGCATACTTTAAATAATAAATAAATAACCTACAAACTATATCATGCTCAAATACAAGTTTGGATGAGACGAAATACGTGTCTCTTAAGTGATACGTGGCGTTGTATCCCGAGTACAAACCGCACCACCGTCCATTCAGATTCGGCTACGGAATTTACGTCCGGGTTTCCATCCTATATACCACAAAAGGGAACACATATTCCGCTCATCCAAAAATCACATCATGCTTCAAACGACTCTCATGCGATAATATTTCTGAAATAAACAAAATAAACAAAAGATAAAAAAGTAAAAAGGTGCCCTCAAGTCTAACCTCTTTTGTCATCCCAAGAAAGGGCGTTACACGTCCGTTGGAAGGGTGAATGATCCACAACTCTATTGGTTCACTAACTCAACGTCTTTCCTCGTTATTTTGCTATTCGGGCTGCTATTTTTAGGCTACTATTTTTGGTTGTTTAAGGGACAGTTTTGGTGGTTTTTTGGAGGCTAGGGGGTGCGTTTTTTAGGTGCTTTTAAGTGGGGTTTTCTGTAGTTTTTTGGTGCAGTTTTAGGGTATTTTCTAGGCTGTTTTAAGGGGTATTGGCTGCTGTTTTGGTGGTAAAAGAGTTGCAGTTTCGGTGGTTAAACTGTGCTATTTTTTGGACTTCAGTGAGGCGATTTCAGTGGGCTGTTTTGGCATTTTTGAGGGGCTGTTTGCAGGGGTTTTGTGGTGGTTTAGGGGTGATTTTAAGGGATTTTTAGGGCTGTGAAGGGGGACTAGGTGCGGCAGTTTGAGGGTATGTGTGGTGGCTTGTGCGGCAATGAGAGGGGATGTGTGGTGTTCACGAAATGCAATGGTTTTAGGGCTTTGCGTATGCGGCAATGGGAGAGAGTTTTGGGCGTGTGAATGCTCTCAAAAATTTGGGATTTTGCGTGAATGGTATGTGTATGTGCTAGGTGTGAAGGGTGGTGAAGGCCTCTTTTTATAGGCAAAGGAATGAAGGCTTTCCTTATTTGAATAGGAAAGATCTCCTATTGATGGTGACATCTCTTAATTAGTGTCTCAGAAGGAATGAATCTCTTTAATTTAGGATGGTGATTCCTTTTGATTGGGAAATGGATCCATGAGATTTCTTTTAATTAGGAAGGGATTTGACTGATTTTAGCATGTGTTCAATGTGCATCCCCCTAATTAAGAGTGCTATGGGCGTGAATGAGGTCTTATAGGCATGTGTTTTGGTCCTTTGGGTAGGCTTGGGTGTTTAGGTTTGGTAAGTGTTTCATGGGGGTTTTGGGCCGAGGAGAATCTTTGAAATAGAGATCCAACAAGGAACCGAAGCTAAACAAATGGATTAAATCCAACAAAAATTCTATTTTCCAACTTTACATTTCCAACGTCCGTTTCCCGTGGCTTTCACAACTAAAGAGGTAGTGTCTCCATACGAGACTCATCATCGGTGCATATATGTAAAAAATGCAGTGCCAACAAGCGTCTCTAGAAACAAAAACTGGACAAACAATTTACTCAATTCCTGGAGGTTTTCAAAAAGTTACACATCAACATTCCATTTGCAGAAGCATTGGAGCAGATGCCCACTTATGTCAAGTTCATGAAAGATGTTTTTTAAAGAAAGAGAAAAATGGGTGATTTCAAAACTATTGCACTTACAGAAGATTACAGTGCCATCATTCAAAAGAAGCTTCCCCAAAAATTGAAGGAACCATTACTATCCCTTGCACCATAGGTAACCATTACTTTGGTAAGGCTTTATGTGATTTGGGTGCTAGTATTAACTTGATGCCTTTATCTATCTATAGGAAACTGCAGCTTGGAGAAGTAAAGCCCACCTCTGTCACTCTGTAACTTTCTGATAGATCACTCACATATCATAGAGTAGTAGTTGAAGATGTACTTGTCAAGGTGGACAAATTCTTTTTTCCAGCAGATTTTATTGTGTTGGACATCTAGGAAGACAAAGAGGTGCCCATCATCATTGGGAGACCATTCTTGACAATAGGTTGAACCATCATAGATGTACAGAAATGTGAGCTAACCATGAGGGTGTAAGACCAAGAAGTAACGTTCAATGTGTTTAAAGCCATGAAATTTCCAAATGATGAAGGAGAGGAGGAATAAATTAGACTTGACATAATAGATAATGTCATCCAAAACACAAATGCAATGCAATCTTTTCCTAAAAAACTTGAAGCTTGAATCACCAACATATATGATAAAGAATTAGATGAGGAGATTCTGAAATGTATAACCTATCTTGATGACTTCAGATCAACAACGCAGGTAGAAAGCTTGGAACTACCAACAAAAGGAAGAGTCAAGCCCTCGATAGAGGAACCACCATAACTATAATTAAAGCCACTTTCAAGCCACCTCAGGTATGCATACTTGGAGGAATTTTCTATTTTACCTGTCATTATTGCATCGTCTCTAACTTGGATGATGGAAGATATGTTGCTGAGAGTGCTACGTGAGCACAAGAGAGCTATTGGCTGGACTATAGCAGACATATGAGGAATCAGTCCATCATTTCGTATGCACAAAATATTGATGAATGATGATAATACAGCTATAGTGGAGCATCAACGAAGGCTGAATCCAATCATAAAGGAAGTGGTGAAGAAAGAAATCATCAAGTGGTTGGATGCAGGCATTATCTATTCCATCTCTAACAGCTCTTGGGTAAGCCCGATGCAATATGTACCTATGAAATTAGGAATGACTTAGTCACCGATGAAAAGAACGAGCTAATTCAAACAAGAATAGTGACTGAATGGCGAGTGTGTATGGACTATAGGAAGCTAAACAAAGCCACACATAAGGACCATTTCCCACTACCATCCATTGACCAGATGCTGGATAGACTGGCGGGATATGATTACTACTGTTTTTTGGATGGACACTCAGGGAACAATCAGACTGCCATCGCCCTAGAAGATGACGAGAAAACTAACTTCACATGCTCATTCAGTACCTTCGCATTCCGCAAGATGCCATTTGGGCCATGTAATGCTCCTGCCACTTTTCAACGATGCATGATGGATATCTTTTCAGACAAGCTAGAACAAAACATGGAAGTCTTCATGGATGACTTTTCAGTGTTTGGATATTCGTTTGATCAATTCTTGCTAAATCTGGGAAAAGTATTGTAAATATGTGAAGATACTAATCTGGTATAGAATTGGGAGAAGTACCACTTACTGGTGCATGAAGGCATTGTCTTGCGTGTTGGGAAGCGGCCGCGAGTGCGCAGCGGAAAATTAAAATTATCATGCCACTTTCCTTTTGCCCAAGACCCATTTGTTTTTATTATTCTACAATCCTAGGCATGTTACTATATATTCTAAGCATAAAACTCATAAAACATGCAAAGAATATAAACCTAAACATGCTAACAATCATAAAAACTCCAATTAAAATAAAGAAAGAAAAAGATTTACTTGAATCGAAGACTCCTTCAGCCCTCCCTCAAATCTACAAGATTTTCTCGAACTGAGTAAGCTCTTCCACGTTCCAAAGAGCCACCCAAGTGTGTGGCCTCCAAAGATGCACACACCAAAGCAAAAACTCAACGGCAAGACTACGCCTCGAGTGCACGAGTATTTTGCCCTTGGTGCTAGCCTAGGTAAATACCTCAAAACTATTAACTCGAGGTTCCTCTAGTCAATTAGACTTAAAGATCCTCAAAATCAGTGGTTTACACTTAAACTTTAGAGTTGCTCACTTATATAAACCCAAGATATGAAAGGTTTTGATGTAAAAATTTGTGAAGAATTCTTTGGGTTTATACAGTGCTCCAAAGACAACAAAATTAATTAAGAATCCGATGTGGGATAAAAGCTAATTTAATCTCTGTCATTGGATCTTAATTTAGTGGTTTAATGAGATTATAAAACCCTAATAAGAGTTTGGGCCGAATTGTAATTCAAAACAAATAAGAAAAAAATTTATTATTCACGTTACTATTCATGTGAATAGTAATTTTTTAATTCTAATTCCCAAAATGCCCCTATCGTCATTCACCAATCCCTAAGCCACTATGGAACCTCATAAATGATCTATTCAATAATTAAACACATTGAACCATTTATAAACAATTCCTACAGCAATCATATATGCTGTTATATTTGTACTGTGCATTGTTAACCATCGATTTCGACTATGTTGTGTGTGACCTTTTGGGTTCCCCTCAAGTTGGACATGAAATGAATTGTGATAATTTAATTGAACATAAATTATCCTCCGATCAGATGGTCGTTCGATTTCAATGACCAAGGTTGACATCTAGCAACATGTCAAGGCCCCCAAATGAGAAGGAAAGATATATATACCATTTTGTATGCGATTTACATATGATACGATCTTCTCGCCTCACTGTACCCCACTAATTGACCTAGGGTACGGAAAATGTCTACCCATATGGTCAAAGGTATGATGCTAATGGTGTCATGAATCATGCTAACCCAAGAATCTCACCTGATTCTTCCGCTGTGGTCACAGTCTCAAGCACTGATCACACATATCAACTCGCGAACTGGAATACTACTCTTATAAGAAAATATTATTCAAGAGAGTGGCGATTCTTTGTTGTATCTTTACAAACTTCATATGTTTCAACAAATGACCCAATCATACCCTTATGACCGGATCTTTTGAACTAGGGAAGGAGAATGTCAAAGTTATTTGATCCACACATAAGATTGTAAAGACCTCAAGTCTAAGGACTAGTCATATAATCGATACACGAAAGTTCTCACAGACACATGGGATAAACACTCTATATGATAACTTTCGGCGATCAGTTTGATGGACATGAGTAACTCATGCATCCATGTGATACACTAAGCGGATGGATCTCCGTTAGTAGCCTATGAGATCGGCTACCCCACTTAAGGGCGGATCATATTATCATGCTAGTCTCTACACTTTCTGAACGCCCAGAATATTCACAAAACTATGACTAGGAACATTTGAGAGCAATGATTCTCAAAAGGCATAGAAGCCATCATCTTATTACTCCAAGGGCTTTATTACAATGTTTGATGATTTATATAATCTATGTAAGACACGTATAATAAAGATTGTCATTTATTAATTAATGAAAATATTACAAATTCATATACATATAACCCATCCACAAGTTAGGTATAAGGAATATCCCTAACAATCTCCCACTTACACTATAGCCAACTAGTATGAATCTGGACACCATACTCTCAGCTGTGCCTATCATGCTTTTGTTGAGTCAGCCCTTTTAGTTAGAGAATCTGTAAAATTATCTTCTGTGGGTATTTTCTCTATAATAACTTCTTTTCTCTCAACAATCTCCTTGATGAGATGAAATCGCCTGAGTACATACTTGGATTTCTGGTGGGACCTTAGTTCATTTGATTGAGCAATGGCGCCCGTGTTGTCAGAGTACATCGTGACGCCATTCTTTATCGCGGGAAGCACTTCCAGCTCCGTGATGAACTTCTTTATCCAGACTGCTTCTTTAGCTGCCTCAGATGCTATAATATACTCAGCTTCAGTGGTGGAGTCCGTTATAGTTGACTGCTTTGAGGTTTTCCAACTGACAGCTTCGACATTCACAGTAAACAGATATCTTGTTTGCGATCTGCTATCATCCCTATCGGTCTGAAAGCTCATATCACATTAACCAATGACTTTCATCTCAGAACAATCTCTGTATGTCAAGAACACATCCTTAGTTCTTCTCAGATAATTGAGGATTGTTTTGACAACTGCCCAGTGTTGCGCACCAGGATTTGCCCGATACCTGCTCGTTATGCTAAGTGCATAAGAGACATCTGGTCTTGTATATAACATGGCGTACATGATTGATCCTATTGCTGAATTATAAGGGATCATACTCATACAGTCTCTTTCTGAAGGAGTATGTGGACATTGCCCCTTATATAATTTCATTTCATGACAAGTAGGTAAATTACCTCTTTTGGAATCTTCCATTTTAAATATTTTCCAAATATGTTTGTAGATTGAGAAAGTCCTAACAACCTCTTAGATCTATTACGGTAGATCTTAATGCCGAGGATGTAGGCTACTTATCCCAAATCTTTCATGAAGAAATTCTGAGATAACATTTGCTTGGTGGCTTGCATCATGGGAATATCATTCCCATGATGTAATATGTCATCGACATATAATACAAGAAATACAACAGTACTCCCACTACTTTTCATGTAAACACAAGGCTTGTCTATATTTTTGAGGAAGTCAAATTCTTTGATTGTCTCATCAAATCGTATATTCCAACTTCTGGAGGCTTTCTTGAGTCCATAAATGGATCGTTTAAACTTGCATACTTTATTATGATCATCCTTAGATGCAAACCTCTCAGGTTGTGTCATATAGACTTCCTCTACGAGGTTCCCATTATGGAAATCTATTTTGACATCCGTCTGCCAAATCTCATAATCAAAGTGTGCAGCTAGTGTGAGTAAAATTCGAATGGACTTTATCATTGCAACAGGCCAGAGGGTTTCGTCATAGTCAATTCCTTTGATTTGTCTATAACCTTTTGCCACCAACCTAGCCTTATAGGTTTAGATGTTGCCTTCTGCATCAGTTTTACGATTGTAAATCCACTTGCAGCATATGGGTTTTAGACCTTCAGGTGTATCCACAAAGTCCCAGACTTGATTCTGATACATAGAGTCTATTTCGGATTTCATGGCCTCAAGCCACTTGATTGAATCAATGTCATGCATTGCTTCATCATAACTGGTGGGATCGTCATTATCAATGACCTGATCATGTTCCTCATCAATATGGAAACCATATCTTTCAGGCTCATGTCTTTCCCTACCAGACCTTCTAAGTTCATAACCTTGTGGTTGTTCCGTCGCTGCCCTTTTGAGGGGCCTGGGGTTTAGTTCTATGTCAGTTTGTTCTTCTCGCACCTCAACGAGGTCAAGTTACTCCCACTATATTTCTTGAGAAGGAATTCGTTCTCTAGAAATTAGCATTTCGTGAGACAAATGTTCTTTATTCATTTGGGACGTAGAACACGTATGCTATTGAGTTCAAGGCATATCCTACAAACTTACATTTAACTGCCCTATCATCTAATTTGTTAGTTTTTGTGAGCTTAACATATGCATCACATCCCCAAACTCTTAGATAACTAAGACTATGACGTTTCCCAGACCACAACTCATATAGTGTTTGACTAACAATCTTGGAAGGAACTTTGTTTAGTAGTAGTGTTGCAGTTTCTAAAGCAAGACCCCAAAAAGAAATAGGTAGATTCGTGTCTGGCATCATTGATCGAACCATATCTAATAATGTCCGATTTCTCTTTTCGGAGACCCCATTATGTTGTGGAGTTCCCAGAGGATTCCACTGGGAAACAATGCCATTTTCTCTAAAGTAATCTTGAAATTCATCGCTTAAGTATTCACCATCTCAGTCAGACCTTAGTGACTTAATACTTTTATTAAGCTGGTTTTGTACTTCAGTTTTGATGTCTTTGAATTTCTCAAAGGCTTCAGATTTGTACCGCATAAGGTACACATACCCATATCGCGAGTGATCATCGATAAAGGTAATGAAGTAGAAGAGTCCACCTCTAGCAGTGACTGACATTAGTCCGCATACATTGGAGTGTACGAGTTCTAATATCTCCGATGCACGCTATCTTTTACTTTGAAGGGTAATTTGGTCATTTTATCAAGTAAACAAGACTCACAAGTTCCATAAGGTTCATATTTGAAGGGTCTGAAATACCCATCCTTATGTAGCTTAGTTAATCTTGTTTCATTGATATGACTTAAGCGACTGTTCCATAGAAGTGATTAATTGAGATTATATTAGTTAACGTTGTATATATTAGAGGTTGAACATTCTTTGTTAGTTTGTAAGACATAGATACCATTATTCAAAATACCATCTCCATATTTTATTTCATTGAAATAAATAGAACATTCATTACAACTTATTAGGCATGAAAAGCCTTTATTACATAAGAAGAAATTGAAATGATGTTCTTTACTATAGAAGGTACTGTAGACACTGCATTTTTGCATATAAGCCTGATGATGAGTCTCGTATGGAGACACTACCTCTTTAGTTGTGAAAGCCGCGGGAAACGGACGTTGGAAGGGTAAAGTTGGAAATTAGCATTTTGTCAGATTTAACTCGCTTGTTTCGCTTCGAGTTCGCTTGTTGGACCTCTGTTTTTAAACACACCAAACCCAATCCAAAATAATTAAAACATTTAAAATGCATGTCACAATTAAATTAAAACCAATTAAATTAAATTAATCACATTCCTAAACTAAATAAATCCAATTGAATTAAATTAAAACACATGTCACAAATTAAATTCATTTCCTAAATTAAAAGATTCAAATTAAATTCCATATATAACATTCTAATTAAAATAAATCACATTCCTAATTTAATTAAATCACCTACAAATTTAAATAAATCATATCCTTAATTAAAAAGAGTAAATCAAATCAATTCCCCTAATTAAAGATTTTCCCTATCACATAATAATTAAAAATATCTCCCAATTAATACACAAATTATATTCCTTCTCCAACAAGGTAAACCCCCTCCCTTGGCCTATAAAAAGAACCCTTAACCCACACATTCAACCCTAGCTCATTCACAATATATTCCCACAAGAAAATAACCCTTGACTCCTATCGGATGCACCTTAACCCCACTCACAAACTGCCGCATTGCCCATTCAACAGCCCATAGTCAGCCCTACAACTTGGCATCACGAGTAAAGAAACCCTCATGCCCTAAAACATCACACGTACCCGAGCAGCCACCTTCAAAGTCAAACACGAGTCACACAGCCCACTTCACAACCGACTCAGTCCCTTCACGCCAATCACCTTCACCCTGGCCCACTCTCGGCAACACCAGCCCCCCACTCACACATTACAGCCTCCACTCACTAGCCCTCAATACACGTAAGCCCCTTCAACACAATCAACTCACACCATACCTTCATAAGCTTCACACAGCCTTGCTTCTCCACGCCACCTGCACGCATAGAGCCCTATGCCCTTCACATTCCAAACAAAGCCACCAGCCCCTTGCCAATCACGCCACACAGCTTCCATAAGCCAACACGTCCCCACTACCTCTAAATAAGCCAACACGTCCCCACTGCCCCTAATTTTCTCAACGCCACTCACCCTCAAAATTGTCGAGACATAGCCCTTGCACTGTCAGCAAATTGTCGCATAAACAGTCCCTAAAATACCGCAAAACAGTCCCGAAAACTGCACTAAATCAACCCCACAAACTACCACAAAACACCACTGAAAACTACCACAAAAATACCCCAAAATAGTCCCCGAATTAACTCAAAATAGTGACCAGAAAATACACCAGAAACAACAGTGAAACGGAGCCAAAACATCAGCTCAAACATTAAAACAGCGAGGAAAGACGTTGAGTTAGTGAATCGAAAAGTATCGGATCATTCACCGTTCCAACGGACGTGTAACGCCCTTTCGTGAAATGACAAAAGAGGTTAGACCTGAGGGCACCTTCTTATTTATTATATTTCATTTATTTTATTTATTTTGAAAATATTATCGCAAGAGAGTCGTTTGAGGCATGATGTGATTGTTGGATGAGCGGAATATGTGTTCTCTCTCATGGTATATAGTATGGAAACTCAAACGTAAATTCCGTAGCCGATTCCGAATGGACGGTATTGCGGTTTGCACTCGGGATACAACGCCACGTACCACTTAAGAGACACGTATTTTGTCTCATCCAAACTTGTATTTGAGCATGTTATAGTTTGTAGGTTATTTATCTATTATTTAAAGCATGATTTAGCTTAGTTTGTTATTTATTTTCAAAGTATGATTATGTTACTTTTATGCATGATATTTTGATTAGTTTATGTTCATGTTTAAATCGCTATTTGTTTTGGTTTAATGGTTCGATGTGCTCATTGTGTGATATTATGTATGTCTTTCAAAAACTTACTTTCAATCATGCAAACTTAGATTAGGAATTATTTGATGAATGCGTATTGAATCTAGTTTACCCTTGATCATGAATATTGAGTAGATTCGGTTAGTTTATTGCATAAATCATACCGTTAAAATGATATAAGAAAGGAACCATTCCGAACCCAACAGTTTAAGGTCTTCCCTTGCGAGGGGTGAGTGCAACCTTAAATCATTATCCCGGTTCACACCGGGTGGCGACTCTATTATTCTCCAGTTTAGTTCCTCGCGGACTACTCCATACTCCCAACTAGGCCGCGAGCCTAGAACAGCATGCGTTGCCCAAGTTCTGTGTCCTACAGTCTGGCAAATCCACTGGGGATTTAGAGAATTGGCCTCGAAATAATGTCTTGTAGTGATTGTAATTTGTGCTTTAGTTAACTGTGTCTACCGTAGGTTGAAAGAGGTTTAATCAAAGGCATTTTTAAGGCTAGGTAATGGTTGGTGTCTTCCTTAATTCACTACATTTCTATAAGGAAAAGTTGTGAAGGCACCTAGATAATCATGTACTAGTAGCCTACCGTGATGGACTAATTTGGTGGACTCGTTGTTTATTCCTGTCACCAAGCGATAAGAGCCTAAGGGGCTTGGATACTTAAGAGAACCTTGCTCCACCCTCCCTCTGGGGAATCTACAATGGGAAATCCATTTGACATTCAGTCACACACCATAACTCGTTGGCACGTACCTTTGGGTAAAAAAATGGTGCGGTCACTTGGTCGCTCGGACCCTTGAGTGGGGAGACCTAGTTGTGGGCAATCCTTCATCGATGAGAGCTTTTGTCTATACCCCTGTAAACTGGGACGAGTCTGTGCTTTATGGCAATCGGGCCAAAAGTTTCTAAAATATTGATGGCACAACTAGTGTAAAATTCTTATGAGCTTATATATTACATGCATCGCATGCATCTCATGCATACATGCATCATGTTAACCCCCGTGTCTTAAATGTTGGACAATTATGACCCATAGCATCACTATTTGTACAGATCATGGTGTTGTTGTACAAATTAACTATGTGACAAAGGAGATTGTACTCTTATCATTTGTGATTAGATCACCTAGATGTATAAATGATGAGAGGTCCCTATGATTTGTTCCTGGATGAAGAATGATATGAGACAGTATCATTCCACGTAGGATAAATCATTAAATATCCCTAGTCAGAGTATTATCGAGATTGGACATCGATAAATACGTAAAAGACTAGTATTACACTTGTGCTCGTTGTGAGGGCACAACGACATGGTTCTCATATATTTTGGTATAGAATACTCATGCAAGTGTAATAGGAGGTTGTGTTTTACCGATGGTACGGGAAACAACTTCACTCTGGATAGACGCCCTCGGAATTCCATTGGTAGTATGACTATGTGTCTATGGAAGTCCGAAATCAGGGTAGGTGTATTTGGTCTTAACCTGAGACTTGCACCACTAATACTTGCGACAATCAATGTACTTTGGTTGCGGTCATCCAGGGCTTTAACAGGTTCTGTGTACGCCAATACTGGGTATATTGAGAATCGTAGTGTGTTGGGTGTGATGTCAAGACGGAAGTGTCACTCTAGTAATATGGAGATGATGGTCACGTAGGATTTGGGACTGGTTCCCTTAAATACTGCAGCTATCAGGATATTATGACTAGGTCATGTTTATCCGATTATATAGACTAGTCACCAGACATCCAACATGTGATCCGTACGGGGCAGACACAATTCCAGCCCCAGGCCTAGCACGTGATCATCTGATACTTGACAAAAATACGCAATACTACGTATACTACGCCTGATATAGATCCTTTATTCCTGTAAGGATATTTCGGGAGAATTGGGTAGGCATGGCGCTTTGCTAAAGGCCAACCTTGTATTGTAAATCGGTATAAAAACGTAGTACGAGGTACTTACGTATTAAAATAGTCCGACGACCGAATTTACTACCAACATATCCGGGATCTCATGGGTCGCTTCGCAAAGATTCACTGATGACGTATGACTCGCACTCTAAATTAATCTGGGATTAATTAGGCGAGAGAGAAAATTAATATGGGATTAATTGCGGAGATATTTTATCTGGGATAAAATATCAATTAAAGAGAGATAACGATTAATTTGGAATTAATCGAGAAATTAATATATTTGATATATTAAACGAAATTGGATTTTGATGCGGAATTAAAATTAGATTTTAATTCAGGTGAACGAATTAATTTAGAATTAATTCGTTAACGATGTGAATGTGATTTCGCTAGGCGTAATCATTCAATTACGACGCAACGGAAATTCGTTAATTTGGAATTAGCGTACCCGAGCCTGGGATTATTTACGACCACATTCGCATTTCGAATTCGAGTGCGGCACGTAAGTCAAATCAAGCGTGACACTTTCTTTTTGTTGCTCAAATGATTCTTCCCAGTAGTGCTTGACATGCTAACTGTTAACCTTGAATGTTTCATTGGTGTTGGGATCAAGTTGCTCAACAGCTTCATATGGTAAAACCTGAGTGATCAAAAATGGACCTGACCAACTTGATTTCAACTTTACAGGGAAACATTTCAACCTTGAATTGTACAACAACACCCGCTGCCTTGATTCCAGTTATCTGCGTACTATTTTTCGATCATGCCATTTTTTGGTCTTTCTTTGTATAATCTAGCATTCTCATAAGCGTATAGGTGTAACTCCTCCAATTCATTGAGTTGGTGAAGTCTTTTCTCTCATGCAGCTTATGGATCAAGATTCAACTACTTCAGTGCCAAGTATGCCTTGTGTTCAAGCTCAACTGGCAGATGGCATGCTTTCCTAAACACTATTTGATATGGGGCATACCAATAGGTGTCTTGTAACCTGTTCGGTAGGCCCATAATGCTTCATCCAGTTTTGTAGACCAGTCCATCATTGTTGATCCAACGGTTCTCTCCAATAATCTTTTGATCTCCCTGTTTGAAACTTCAACATGTCCATTTGATTGTGGATGGTAGGCAGTGGCAACCTTATGAGTAACTCCGTATTTGGATAGGAGTGCATCAAAATATCTATTGAAGAAATGTGTTCTACCATCACTGATAATAGCCCAAGGTGTTCTGAAGCGAGTGAAGATATTCTTTTTAAGGAATTTTATCACCACTTTTGAATTTTTGATGGTAGTGTAATTGCTTCAACCCATTTGGAGACGTAGTCTACACTAACCAGTATGTATAGGTTTCCAAATGATGGAACAAATGGTCCCATAAAATCAATCCCTCATACATCAAATATCTCTAATTCCTGAATATTTTACAGAGGTCCTTCATTTCTCCTCGAAATATTTCTCGTTCTCTGGTACCTATCATATTGAAGAGAAAACAAGTAAGCATCTTTAAAAAAGTGGGCCAGGACAAACCTGGTTGTATGACTTTAGCTGTAGTTTTATTTCCGCTGAAGTGTCCACCATATGGTGATGAATGACAATGTTGTAGAACACGTTTGACCTCCTCCTGTGGAACACACCGTATCAATAATTGATCAGCACATCGTATGAACTGGTACGACTCATCCCAGACATAGTATTTGACTTCTTTGAAAAACTTCTTTCCTTGCTGAGTTGTCCATTCCAACGACCATTTTCTCGATACTATGTAGTTGACATAGTTAGCATACCAATGGACATCATACTATTTTATGGGAAACAACTGTTCATCTAGAAAAGTTTCTTCGATTGTCAATTCTTTGACAGCTGTTTCTCCATTCTCAAGCCTCGATAAATGATCTGCCATTTGGTTTTCTGTCCCTTTCCTATCTCGAATCTCCACGTCAAATTCTTACATAAGAAGTATACAACGGATCAATCTGGGTTTGGCATCGTTTTTCACGATCAAGTATTTTATTGCTGAATGATCTATGTATTCCACAACTTTAGGACCCAGCAGATAGGATAGGAATTTATCAAAAACGAACACAACTGTGAGCAACTCCTTTTCAATGGTTGTGTAGTTGAGTTGAGCTTCATTCAGAATTCTGCTAGAGTAATAAATGGTGTGGAAAAATTTTGCTTTGCGTTGTCCCAAAACTGCACCTACAATAAAATCACTAGCATTACCCATCACCTCAAATGGAAGGGTCCAGTCTAGTGCTACTAGGATGGCTGGAGAAACCCGCTTCTATTTTAGGATCTCAAAAGCTTCTTTGCATTCTTTGGTGAAGTTGAAAGGCACATCCTTCTCCAGAAGATTGCACAAAAGTTTATAAATCTTTGAGAAGTCTTTGATAAATCTCATGTAAGAACCTGCATGACCGAGAAAGCTCTGAATCCCTTTGACAGATGTTGGTGGATGTAGTTTCTCAATTGTCTCAATCTTTAGAATGATACCTTCTTGCACCATGAAATGGCATTTCTCTCAGTTGAGCACCAGGTTGGTATCTTCGCATCTTTGTAACACCTGTTCCAGATTTTGCAAGCAGTGGTCGAAAGAATCTCTGAAGACAGAGAAATCATCCATGAAAACCTTCATACTCTGTTCCAACATGTCTGAGAAGATGGCCATCATACAACGTTGAAATGTAGCAGGGGCATTACATAGTCCAAATGGCATCCTACGGAAAGCAAAAGTACCATACGGACATGTAAAAGTTGTTTTCTCCTGATCTTCTGAGGCGATGACATTCTGATTGTACCCCGAATATCCATCCAGAAGGCAATAGAATTCATGTCCCGCCAATCTGTCCAGCATCTGATCATTGAATGGTAGTGGAAAATGGTCTTTCCTTGTTGTTTTGTTCAGCTTCCGGTAGTCTATTCATACCCTCCATCCAGTCACTATTCTTGTTGGAATCAGCTCGTTCTTTTCATTTATGATTACAATAATTCCTTCTTTCTTTGGTACACACTGTATAGGACTCACCCAAGTGCTGTCAGAGATGGGGTAAATGATGCCAACATCCAACCATTTTATGATTTCTTTCTTCACGACCTCCATCATGATTGGATTTAGTCTCCGTTGATGCTCCACTGTGGGTTTGTACTCGTCGTTCATCAAAATCTTATGCATGCAAAATGATGGGCTAATGCCTCGAATGTCTACTATAGTCCAGCCAATGGCCTTCTTGTGTTCTCGTAACACTCTCATCAACTTTTCTTCTTGCTCTAATGTTAGTGAAGAAGAAATCATCACAGGTAATTCAGAAGAGTTTCCAAGGAATGCATACCTGAGATGGCTCGGAAGTAACTTCAGCTCCAACTACGGTGGTTCTTCAATTGAGGGCTTGATCCGCTCATTTTTCAGGAGTTCCAGACTTTCAACTGGTGGTGTTGATTTGAAACAATAGGGCTTGTCAAGATAGTTGAAATATTCTAGAATTTCATCATCTAACTTGTTATCAGTCATGTTGGTGCTGCAAGCTTCAAGTTTATCCATGGGATGTGGTTCAGTATCCTGGATGATACTATCAATATCATCAACTCTCAAACATTCTTCCTATTTTTCATCACTTGGGAATTTCATGGCTTTGAAAACATTAAAGGTAACTTCTTGGTCCTGTACTTTCATAGTTAGTTCTTCTTTTTGCACATTATAACAATTCGACCTATAGCAAAGAATGGTCTCCCAAGGATGATAGGAACATCTTTGTCTTCCTCCATGTCAAGGATAATGAAACCTGCTGGGAGAATAAGTTTGTCGACTTTGACCAGCACATCTTCAACCACTCCTCTCGGAAATGTGAGCGTTCTATCAGCAAGTTACAGAGAGACTGAGGTAGGCATTGCTTCTCCAATTTGCAGTTTCCTGTAAATAGAAAACAATATTAAATTAACACTTGCACCTAAGTCACATAAAGCCTTACAGATATAATGTTCTCCAATGGTGCATGGGACAGTGAAACTGTCAGGATCTTTCAACTTTGGGGGAAGTTTCCTCTGAATGATGGCGTTGTATTCTTCTGTCAATGCTACTGTCTCGTAATCTCCCAATCTCTGTTTTCGTGAAAGAATGTCTTTCATGAATTTGACATAACTGGGCATTTATTCTAATGCTTCTGTTAATGGAATGTCGATATGCAGCTTTTTGAACACCTCGAGAAATCGAGCAAACTGCTTGTCCAGTTTGTTTTTCTGAAGATGCTGAGGAAAAGGTGGAGGTGGAGTGAATTTTTCTTGATTTTTCCTTTGCTTCTTTTTCCTCCAACTGTGGGACTGCATCTTTTGGAATTTCTTCAATAATTGCCTTGATTCCAACATCTTTATTGATTTCAGTACCGCTTTTCAAAGTTATGGCTTGACATTACTCTTTCCCTCGATTCCTTAGATTTGGTTCTGTGTTGGCCAGTTTTCCAATTTGATTCTCCAGTGCTTCAATGGAAGCAGATTGGCTTTGATTGAATGTTGCTTGGGCTTGAAACATAGCATCGTATTTTTCTTCTGCTTTTTGAACATCTCTGCAAACCATTCTTTCACTTCTGGTTCATTTTCATACTCCTGGCCTTTGTTCTATTGTTGGAATCCAGGTGGTGGATTGTTCTTTTGCCCTGAATTGTTGCTCCATGAAAAATTGGGATGATTCCTCCACCATGGGTTGTAGGTGTTGGAATATGGATTGTTCCTCTGTCTGTTGAAATTATTGACATAGTTCACCGTCTCTTCTTGTTGAACTGGATTTGGTGCTCCTCTATATGGTGAACTTGTGGATCCGGCGATGTTTACAACTTGCATGCTAATTATTTCCAGACATTTACATATCTGATCCAGCCTGGTATTCACTGCTGTGTTGGCTCCAAATTCATAAATTCCTGTAATTCTTTTAATCATGCTCCTTTATGTTGGCCACAACGAATTGTTGTTAGCCATTTCTTCGATTAAGTCCCAGGCTTGATCTTCTCGTTTCGCCATCAAAGCTCCTCCGGCAGTAGCATAAATTATGGTTCTCATCAGTCCAGAAAGTCCATTATAGAAGGTTTGGACTAGTAGCCATTTTGTAATATCATGATAAGGGCATTTTCTAACTAAATCCTTGTACCTTTCCCAAGCTTCGTAGAGAGATTCTGAGTCATGTTGCACAAAGGATGTGATATCATTCCTTAACTTTGTTATTCTGGATGGTGGAAAATATTTTATAAGGAATTTGGTGGCTAGAGAGTTCCAAGTTATAATGGAACCTGCTGGTAGTGAATGTAGCCAAGCTTTAGCTATGTCTTTCAAGGAATATGGGAAAACACGTAGTCCCAATGCTTCTTCAGCTACTCGATTGTAGTTGAAAGTGCTGCAAACTTCCTAGAAGTTGCTGATATGGGCATTAGGATCTTCAGTTGCATTCCCCCCAAACAGAACTGACTGCTGAATCATCTGAATGTATGTTTTGATGTCACACGCATTTACTAGTAAGGGAGGAAGTATAATACAGGAAATGAAGTTGTCAACCACCAGAATGGTTCTGTCTCGGATGGGAAATGGTGGTGCAACTTCCAAAGGTTCAGGTTCCATGTTAACGATTGCTTATTGGCCTTCTCGTCTTTCCCTTCTCAATTGTATGATGGTTCTTTCAATTTCTGAGTCAAGCGGTCGGAGTTCAAAGCTTCCGGTTCGTCTCATGTAGTGTCTGAAAACCTTAATCACAAGAAAACAAAAACAATAAGTAAAAAAAAATTAGATACAAGTAAAAGTATCTAACCTCAAAACTATATATAACCTCAAAACTAATAGTGAAAGATAAATAAGTCCCCGGCAACGGCGCCAAAAGCTTGACTGACGTTGTCACACGTGTATAACACAAGTGCACGTATCATTCAAGTAGTATAAAAAATATCGATCCCACGAGGACTTAATACCTGAGCTGTTAATTTATGAAGTCAAATGTTTACGAGTATCTAATGGATTGATTGATTAGATGGTGATTTTAAATTTTAAAAAAAAAGCAAATAAAATGTTACGAAAGTAGGTTTAGGAAAATTCAATATTAAGAAACTATCTAGGGTTGTGAATCTTTCCAATATCTTTTAAAAGATGAAATGATTATTTTATATTTGTGTAATATATTGATTTACTAACCTGGAACTCGAAATTCTGCAAAATCCTCTGTCAATGGTCGGATGCAAATACCTAGTGTAACCCAATTAATCAAATTTCTATGTCAACCAAGTTACCTGAATTCATTAAAATTAAGTTCCAATTGTGGTTACCCCCGCCCGACAAGTATATGCCTATCGTGCAAGGAAATCTATTAAAGGGTTATCTTTCCTCAAGGAAGATCGTGGGCTATTAAGTCTAAAGATGGAACCTAAAATTCATTTGTCAAGTTTATTTTAAGTTTACTAAATCAATCTTATCAATGGCTAGTTAACAAGAATCATTAAGACTAAGACTCAATAAATAAACCTTTATATTACCCAAATCGTAAAATAACCCCTTATAAACCAGTGATATTGGAAATAATCACAACCCTGGATAACGGGCTTAGTTACAACACATATCTAAGACTAGTAAAGATTATATAAAATAAAAGACATAAAGTAAAGGCTGGAAATTAAAAATGTAAATAAAACAATAATGAAAATGTGGGGGATTAGAGGATCCACTTTTAATATTTCAAAATTAGAAATCTCCCTTATTCTCAATGTTTATCGATTAAATAACCAGACCATAAAGGTGGTAATTTCATTTGTCTCAATTAAATACAACCGACCATATAGGCGGTAACAATGTTATTACCTAAACCAACCATATAGGTGAAAACTACGTCTAAATGTAAAACCGACCATATATGCGGTAAATAAGGTTGTCACCTAAACCGGCCATATAGGCGGTAACTAATTAATCTAAATTTTAATTAAAATAAGGGAGATTAATCTAATTCATTATATTAAAAGTCTCACCTTTTTACCCCAACAGAATGAGATTACCTGCTAATGCTGTAAATGAAAACACAAAAAAATTTATTAATTAAATAAAAAAGAAAATACAAGAAAACTTAAATAAATATACAAGATACTTTCCTTTAGGTTTTCATGGAGAAATTTCTCCAAAGAAAGCATGGAAAATTTACAAAGTTTAGCTTGGTATTTATAGGAAAATCTAAAGGCTTCCACCAATGTCTCCACCAATTGCTCCACCAAACATGGCATCAAACATGGCACCAAACATGACACCAAATCCTCCACCAAATATGCAAGCATGTTTGTGGAAGTTTGACAACTTTATTTTATTTATTTTATTTTATATTTTGAAAATGACTATAGTAATTACACAAAATATATTGGATTATTCATCAATTTCCATCTTGCAAACTTCAGAATTTGAAAATAGTTAAAACTTCGAAACTGTGCCTTTGTGTCTTCTTTAATCTGGAACTTGAATCAGCTCAATCGGATAACGGATGCAAAAGTTATGGCCAAAATACCAAACTTGCACAAAACTGGAATTTAGGACTACACTTCGTGACACGTATAGTAAATTTCCATTTTCGCCATGTTTTACTTGAGATTTTCATCTCTTTATCCCCGAGTTGATTTCATTAAGTCCCGACACTTTATTTAACTGCAAAACACATCAAAACACATCAAAAGGTTCATCAAACCCGAGAAACTAAATAAAATATTAGGTAAAATGGGCGGTAAATATTGATATATTTTTCGCTCATCACTTGGGTGTTTTTGTACCAATTAGATTAGTATAGGAAAAATAAGAGACCGGTCAATGCAAATTTTTTTTTTATGTTATATGTTTGTTTAATTCGAATTGTTTGAATAACATGTCATATAACATGTGTTTTAGATGCATTATCAATATAGCCATAAAATATGATTTTATGTGATTTAAATGTTTAAATTAGAATATGATATGCATGGAAAAATAATTATTAGATTAATTGGTTTTTAAGGTTTGAAATTTGAATTCTAATATATTGGGCTTAATTTGTGCATAATAAATTCCATTGGTATGTAGGATGGAAACCTGGATATAAATTTCATAGCCGAATCCGGATGGACGATAATATGGTCTGCACTCAGGAAACAATTCCACGTACCATTGGATTTTATAACGCACTAAGATTAATTAAATAGTTTAATTCAAATATTGACCATTTTAGGAATCTAAAATTTTAAACCTATTAGTTTTCTTGTATTTGAAAAGGTTAAAATATAATAGGTCACTAATACCACTCTAATTACATTATTTTAATTGAGTAATACAATTAGTATAGATTAATGAAAATTAGTGATATAATTTTTAAGAGTTAAAATTGGTTGGGTCACTAATAGTTACTAGTGTTAATAAGAGTTATGATTTAGCCGCCATAAATTTATTCACACTAGTTAAATTAAAATATTAGATATTTTATAAATAGAAACCTTAAACTTAAAATTCTGAGTAGGAGAGGGATATGCGACAGTATATCCTGCGATCTCCGTTGTTAGTCCAAAAATGTGAGATTCAAAAGGCACCTCGAGACGGCTTTGCTTTCATCCCCTATGGATGGTGTCCATTTTGGGTCAATATCAGGTGTGGATTCCAAGAGGAAAGAGATTCTAGATGTATCTTGTGAACTGGCCTACCTTACGACAGTACTTCACTTATTAAGTCCAAGGATCCCGAAACGGCGGGTCACACTCACAAAGGAATAATTAACTGTTAATAAAATTCATTGATCGAATCAAACGGTAGTTGTTTAATATAGGAATAAGAGTTATTCCTGCATATATTAGTCAAGTGAGATTGTCTCAATCTATCATGCAAGTACTCGACCTACCCTACGGCGACACTTTTATGTGGGATTATAGATTTTTATGGTATAGTAATTCTCTTAGGTTTCTAATTCGTTATTCATGGTTCATGCATCATGTTTAATTTTATTCCAAAATTATTTAATGATTTTATTAATTTTTTTTGAGCCACGGTTTCTCCAATTATTTCCATACTCTCAAACGATAAATTAACGGGAGAACACTATATTAAGTGGAAAGGTAACATGAACAATATCCTAATATATGAAGACCTAAAGTTTGTCCTGAGAGAGGAATGTCCTCCTGAGCTCACCATAAATGCTGGCCAAGTTATGCGTGATGCCTACCAGAAAGGTCCCAGTTAATGAGAAAGTCCACTGCTACTTGTTAGCAGTGATGTCTAAGGTTCTTGCTGCAAATAATGAACTTATGGCTTCTGCATCTCAGATGATGGAGTCATTACAAGGCAAGTTTGGGCAGCCTTTAGAGCGTCAACGTCATGAGGCTATGGTCCCAGTGATGACTGCTAGAATGAAGGATGGGACATCAGTCCGAGAGTACGTCTTGAGGATGATGACCTATCTTAACACTACTAAAACCCATGGAGCTCGTATTGATGAGCGTAGCCAGGTGACCATGATTATGGATACTCTTCCGAAGAGTTTCTTGCAGTTTAAAAGAAACTATGTTATGAAAAAATTGACTTTTACTTTGACCCAGCTGCTTAATGAGCTCACCCATTATAAGTCCATTCTTGTGGATCCTCGTAAGTCCAGTAATGAGGCAAATGTTACTGAGTTTTCTAAATCTACAAAGATGAAGAAGAATAACACTGGGAAGCCTGAGGCTAAGCCCATGAAGAAGAAGAAGAACAATAAATGCTCCAAGGATGTCAAGCCCAAGGGAAAGTGTTTCCACTGCAACAAGAACGGGCATTGGAAAATGAATTGTCCTAAATACCTTGCTAAGCTAAATGAGAAAAAGGATACAGGTAAATATGATTTACTCGTTATCGAATCTTTATTAGTGGAGGAAAATAAATCTGCCTGGATTGTTGATTTTGGAGCCACTAACCATGTTTGTTCTTCTTTGCAGCTACTTGACTCATGGACGGACCTTACTAAAGGTGACTACACCATAAGGGTCGGGACAAGGGATGTCATTTCAGCTAGAGCAATGAGAGTTTCTAGTTTAAATTTTACAAATAATAGTTATTTAAATTTAAACAATGTGTTATTCATTCCTGATTTTCACAGGAATTTGATTTCGGTTTCTAAACTTTTGGATGATGGTTATTCAATTTCTTTTAATAGCAATTTAGTTATTATTGGTAGAAATTGATTAACCATATACACAGAAAACTCAGAAAATAACTTGTATGTGTTAAGACAGTTAACACATAGGTCACTGCTTAACGCTGAAATATTTAAGGTTGAGAAACCTAAAACTAAACGGCAAAAGATTTCTCTCGATGACACATATCTATGGCATCTTAGAATTGGCAATATCAACCTTGACCGGATAGACAGAATGATAAAGAATGGAACATTAAACCAGTTAAAGCTCGAAACTTTACCAGTCTGCGAATCATATTTAGAAGGAAAAATTATCAAGAGACCTTTTACTAGAAAAGGTATAAGAGCCAGTCAACCACTTGAGCTAATACATTCAGAAGTTTGCAGACCGATGAATGTAAGAGCCCGAGGTGGTTATAAATGCTTCATCACATTCATTGACGATTATTCAAGATATTGGTATGTTTACCTAATGCAGCACATGTCATATACTTTTGAAAAGTTCAAAGAGTATCATGTTGAGGTTGAGAACAAGTTGGGTAAAACAATCAAAACTCTAAGATCAGATCATGAAGGAGAATACCTTGACAGAGATTTCGAGGAATTCTTAGTTGAGCATGGGATAGTATCCCAGCTCACAACACCTGGAACACTACAGTAAAATGGTGTTGTAGAGAGAAGGAATCGGACCCTACTAGACATGATGAGATCTATGTTTAGTTATAGCTCACTACCTAGTTCGTTCTGGGGATATGCACTACAAACTGTAATGTATATCCTTAATGTAGTTCCATCTAAGTCTGATCCTAAGACTCCCTTAGAGTTGTGGAATGGTCTTAAAACTAGTTTACGATATTTTCGCATATGAAGGTGTCCAGCACATGTGCTGAAGAATAAGACTACAAAGTTGGAGCCACTTTCTCAAGTGTGCCTATCTGTAGGCTATCCTAAGGAGACTAAGGGTAGATTCTTCCATAGTCCTGACGATAACAAAGTGTTTGTATAGACAAACGCTACGTTTCTAGAAGAGGATTATATGAGGGAGTTCAAACCTCGAAGTAAGGTGTTACTCGAGGAGTTACTTGCTGGTTCGTCTAGCACACAATTGTCAATGACAGTTGACAAATACATAGCACCTTCGATATTTAAGCTTAGATGCAAGCTCATCAGAATTATCTACCACCTAGACTTAGTGGGAGGGTTCTACAACAACCTGACCGCTATCTTAGAGTTGGAGAGGCATAAATTATCGCATCCGGTGATGGTACAGATGATTTATTGACCTATCGTAGTGCAATGGATGATTCTGATAAAGAGGAATGGCTCAAAGCCATGAACCTAGAAATGGAGTCTATGTACTCTAACTCAATCTGGGAACTTGTAGACAAACACGATGGGGTGAAACACATAGGTTACAAGTGGATATATAAGAGGAAGAAGAGAGCAGATGGAAAGGTATAGACCTTCAAGGCTAGGCTAATGGTCAAGTGTTATCTAGAAAGATGGAGTTGACTATAAGGAAACTTTCTCGCCAGTAGCCATGATCAAATCCATATGTACTCTTCTATCCATTGCCACATATTATGACTATGAAATTTGGCAAATGGACGTCAAGAATGCATTCTTGAATGGAAATCTTGATGAGAGTAGCTATATGATATAACCAAAGGGGTTCATAGCCCAAGATCAAGAATAAAAGGTTTGCAAGTTGCAAAGGTCCATTTATGGATTTAAGCAGACATCTCTATCTTGGAATATAAGATTTGATACCCTGATTAAGTCTTATGATTTGAGCAGAATATTGATTAGCCTTGTGTATACAAGCGAGTCATTGATGGGAATATGGTTTTTTTCTTGTTTTATACGTCGATGATATTTTACTCATTGGGAATGATGTAAGGATATTTTCGGATATGAAAATCTGGCTAGCTAACGAATTCCAAATGAAAGATTTGGGAGAGGCCAGTTATGTTTTTAGGATTCAGATACTTTGGCATCGAAAGAATTGACTGTTAGCTATGTCTCAGGCATCCTATATCGATAAGATCCTTGTGCGATTTGGGATACAGAATTCCAAGAAAGGCAATCTACCTTATCGGCATGGAATTCATTTGTCAAATGAACAATCTCCTAAGACACCTCAAGACATTGAGGAAATGAGACATATCCAATATGCCTCAGCAGTTGGTAGTCTCATTTATGCTATGTTATGATGAGATCAGACATCTGTTTTACATTGAGAGTTGTCAGTAGGTTTCAGTCGAACCCTTGCTTGGATCACTAGGTGGCTGTGAAATGCATTCTCAAGTATCTTAAGAGAACGAGAGATTATATGCTTGTGTATTCCGGTGAGGATATGATCCTAAGAAGATATACAGACTCTGATTTTTAGACAGATGTCGATTCTATCTGGATTAGTGCTTACCCTAGGTGGTGGGGCTATAGTATGGCGGAGTATAAAAAAATCTTGCATTGATGGCTCCACCATGGAGGCTGAATATGTAGCAGTTTGTGAAGCAACTAAGGAAGCAGTCTGGCTCCATAAATTCTTGGGAGATCTGGAAGTTGTTCCAGATATGGATAGATCACTCACACTTTATTACGATAATAGTGGTGCAGTGGCAAACTCCAAAGAACCAAGAAGCCACAATATGGGAAAACATATAGAGAAGAAATATCATCTCATCAGAGAGATAGTGCAGAGATGAGACATTACAGTCTCAAAGATTGCATCCATAGAGAACTTGGCTGATCCGTTTACAAAAACATTTTCGGCTAAAGTGTTTGAAGGTCACCTAGATGGTCTAGGATTACGTGACATGTCCCATTTGCTCTAGTGCAGGTGGGAGATTGTTGGCATGTATGCCCTAGAGCTACGTGTAATGTAAACGGCTTTATATGTTTTGAAATAAAATAATGCATTATTCATTTATCAAAGTGTTTGTTTAATATTCACATATTATAAATTATCTTGAATACCCTAGATTACTTATGTACCGTTAAACTTAGTGTATGTGTGTCATACACAAAAGGATTTAAGTATGAAATTAGAAATCTTAAATAGTCCATAGAAAGCAAACAAAGCGGGTATTTTGCTTGTGGTTTATCTATAAATATGGTCCATTTTATATTTGTATGGAGACCTTGATCCGGGATCGTCCATGTGGAGACATGAGAATGGAAGCACATTGTATTATGTGATTATATAGGACTGGACCCAGATGGAAATGACATTCTTATAATATCCATTAAAGAAAGAAAGTCATTTCGACCTATTAGATGGTCATGTATGGATTGATCTTAATCCTGAGTGTACTACGAACTCCTGCATTGCAGGCTATGTCCTTTGATTTTCAAAGGTGGGGTTGGTGTAGCAGTCCCGACCAATAGCTACGTACTTTGGGGGCATGGTCTGTTGTGTAGCTGGGAATATTTTACATAGATATGGAGTTCACTCCTTCTTGCGAGAAGTAGAGGAGTATCTTTCTTAAGGGTTAATTCAGTACTTGAACGGTTAGAGCGCTCAAGTCTTTCTATTACGAATAGAAAGATTAAAATTCATAATCGTTATGAATTAATCGTTCATTAGAGAATCAATGGTACTTAAGATAAAAATAATTAGAGGGGTATAACGGACATTATAATAGGGCTCTAATTACGAGATACTCGTGAAGGGTTAATCTATATGTAGTGACTATATCGATGGACACCGACTTGGTTCGGCTTAATATATCATCTGCGGCATCGAGAGTGCAACTTCAGATTTTTAGTAGAATAACCTGGAGTTGATAATTTGGAATATTAAATAAGAGCTTAATTAATATTTCGAGATTATTGGATCTCGGAATTGTAGGTCCATTTGGTCCTCGTGCTAGCTCGATATACTAAAGCGGATTTAGTATAATTGGATAGTCCAATTAATACTAACATATATATAAATATTATTAATATGATTAATAATAATAATATGTAACACTTGATATTATATATTAAAAGGTTAGCCTATAGTTTTAATAATTATTTGATGATTATTAATTACATGTTATTAAATTATGTTATTTAATTTAATAAATATAATTTTTGATTTTTGATTTTCCAAAAATGGTTTTTGGAAGATGTTTGATTAATTTGAGTAATTGCTCTTTATAAAAGGCAATTACAATTTTTTATTTTCTTAACATATCCTTTATTATAGTAATAAAGGATTAATGTTACAAAATTAAATAAACTTACAAGCATGGAATAGGAATGGTTTGCTTTGTTTTGGAAACTAGTAAACATAGGTATAAAAGGTTTTGTAAATTTCCTTTGGCCATAACCTATCTTATTCTAACCTAGCAACCTTTATTCTTCTTCTTCTCTAATTCTCTCAAAAGTTGAGAAAACTAAAAAAACAAAAAAATAAATAAAAAAACAAAAAAAGAAGAAAAGAAGAAAAACAAAAATCAAAAGAACAGAAGTTGTTAGTGTGCTTAAATCTCTAAAAAATTTAGGGATTACTTTATGAGTCTTGCCCACACAAGTTTCTGTTGGTAATGAGATATAGTTCGGAAGACTTTATGGTGTCGAACAAATCTTCATCTTCATCTCTTTCTTGTAGTTCACGGCAGTGAGCATTGTTTTGCTCATTCCCGCCCATTTACTTGGTGAAATGGATCTCCATTTGGTTTCGTTTTAATCCATTTTTTGGCGAATATTTTGTGGTGTTTTAAGGCTGTGTTGGGGCTGTTTTCTAGTGAAAAATCAGAAACAAAACACACCGCTGTCTGCACATTTCAGGGGCAGTTTTTGTAGTGCGTTGGGCGCGAATCGAGTCCAAAATAGTCCAGTTTTTTTCTGGTTGTTCGGGGATTGTTCCGGGGCTATTTTGTGTGCTTGAATTTTTTCTAAAACTAAAGCAAAATTTCAGTGGTGGTGGCAGTAGTATTCGGCCAGTTCAAGGGAAGGGCAGAAAAATTTTCATGTCCAATCCGTGTGCCTAAACTGTTTCTGATGCACAAGAAAAACGTTTCCTACAGAGCCTATTACTAAACAAGCTTACTGGAACCGACAAGGACCATACTGGTCCCTATACCGGTTACCATACCAGCCTAACGTATATATTCAAATGGTAATATAGCCATTGAGAGCCGTTACTATGCCAGACCGGCATACAAGTGTTTGGAGACCGGCATACCAATCTCAGGTATGGAAGTTGGGGCTTCTTTGCATTTTATTATAAATTGAACCTCAATTCATTTTTACAATATTACACAACCTTCATATACATTACACTAAGGTAAAAACAAAGAGTTTTATTTAACCTTCATAATCATACACTCTCATACACCAAGCTCACACACTACACTTTTTTAATCTTTTGTAGTGATTTTAGATCACATTGGTAAACATCTCACACAATCTTCTTTATCATTGTGAGTACCCAAATGCGTTTACAAACTTCTTATTCAGAAAACATGTGGTTTGTGAAATCTCATTGTTTGGGTAATTGTAAATGTTCGTGAGTGGGCCTACGTATAAAACACAAAGTGTAAAGGTTTGTAGTGAACCTTGTGTAAAACTCTTGGTTGCGGGTAAGCCATGGCAAAATCTCGAATGATAGTGAAAATCTTGAAGCGCGGCTTGGGGGAGTGGACGTAGGCATTGTTGGCCGAACCACTATAATTCATGGTGTTATTTTCTCTATCCCTTAACCCTTTAATTATGGCAAGTTTACTTTTGTATTTACTTATATATTAGAAACTTGAATATATGTAATATTTATTGTTTGAGAAAATATACCTTAATCTTAATCGGTAAAATAACTTAAAATCGGCAAAGATTTTTATTTCAACATATTTAGGCAATAACCCAATTCACTCCCTCTCTTAGGACTATAGAGATTGGTTGTCGCTAGTGTAGGTTATTTCAATTAGTATTTGGCAGACTGTGTGTGAAGATATTAGTTATGTGTTAATACGGCATTCCTGTTTGTGTTCGAACGAGTGGTGTTCGTGTCAGCTCGTGTTTGGGTTCGAACGAAACTTTACAGTAAGTTCCCATGCGTAGTGCATTCATCTTCCCATGCGAACGAAACCCTCTAGTATGTTTGCATTCTGGGTGCGTTCGACACTGCTTTCAAATGATTTTATGGAACAGTGCACATTCATCTTACATTCGATGAGGGTTTGAACGAAATTACGGGACTGGGTCATTTTAGACGTGCTTTTGAGCTATTTTCGCACAAGGAAAAGCCTACTTTTACCCTACCTATATATACAAACATAGAGCCACCTTGCCAGGGATTTGAAACACATTAATATTTTTAGTGTCTCTAAGACATGCCCGAGATCCTAAACATGATTTCCGTGTGAATAATCAAGTAAAGTTACGGAAATACTTAGATTGATGTGTTGAGAAATTTCAAAAATTTCCTTGAATGATGAAGCTCCAAGCTTTAGATTGAGTTGTTAAACTCTTGGGTGAGTTTCTCTATCACCTTAATCAACTCTCCAAGTGCTAGCTTGATCAAATTTTGAAACAAAAATTTTCAAGAAGAAGAGAGAAGCTCACGGCAATAGAGAGAAAAAGAAAGATGGTGAATAGTTCTTGTTTCTAAAACAATTAGTTGGTTTGTGTTGTAAATGCATCATTTTAAATAATGCCAACTACTTCCATCACTTGTCAAACAATTGATGTAAGTCATGGGTCCCACCACATTAAATTCCAAATTTAAGTTGGCATTACAAACACACAACTAACCTTTGGGCCCAAGTTCGTTTAATCCGATTAAAAAAATTTCTCGTCGCTTGATAATTAAATCCAATTTAATTAAATAATTACGCCTAGCAAAATTATTGCGATAGTCACTTACGAATTAATTCTAAATTAATTCTTTCACTCGAATTAAAATCCAATTTTTATTTTGTATTGAAATCCAATTTCAAATAATATATCCGATATATTATTTTAGCCCAAATAAATAAATTAAATAGAAAAAATCCAATTTAACTATTAAATTTACTTTATCGATCAATTCTAAATCAATCGCGTTCTCTCTTCTGTGTGAATTTAATCCCACATTAATTTTCTTTCCCATAATTAATCCCAGATTAATTCAATTCGAGTCAAATGTAATTGGAGAATCTTTGGGAAGTGACCCAATAGATTCCTGGATATGTTGGCAGTAAATACGGTCATCGGACTACCCAAACACGTGTGTACCCCGTACCACGTTCTCACCGATTTACAAGACATGGTTGGCTTCTAGCAAAGCACCATGCTTACCCAATTCTCCAGAAATATCCTCTAAGGAATATAATATGTATCAGGCGTAGTAATATAATGTAATAAGCAATACGATCCAGAATCGGATGTCACATGCTAGGCCTAGGGCTGGAGTTGTGTCTGCCCCGTACGAAGCATATATTAGATCCCGCGTAACTAGTGTCTGTAATCGAATAGTCATGACCTAGTCATAGTATGCCGATAGTTGCAGCATTTAAGAGTAGTAGTACCGTATCCTGTGTGACCATGACTGAAGTGATACTCCCATCTTGATATCACATCCAATACAGTACGATTCTCTGTAAACCCAGTAGAGGCGTACAAAAAACCTGTTAAAACTCCAGACAACCAATACCAAAGTAAACTGATTGTCGTATATAATATTAATGCAAGTCTCAGGTTAAAGATCACATACACCTACCCTGATTCAGATTCCCATAGACACATAGTCATAATACCAATGGGACTCCCAGTCCGACGGCTAACAGAACCTCTTATTATTACACTTGCATAAGTATCCAATACCTAAATATATGAAAACTATGTCGTTAAGCTTCCATAACGCGCACAAGTATAATACTACGACTAGGGATATTTAATGATTAAATCGTTTGTGGATTAATACTGTCTCATATCTTATTAATCTGATTTATCTATATGGACTTTTATCATTATATATATCCAAGTAATCCAATTACAATTATGATAAAATAGCAATTTCCTTTTGTCACATAGTTAATTTGTACAAAACACAATGTCTTTTACAAATAGTGATGATATGGGTCATAATTGTCCAACAATCTCTCAATTGGCTCATAGCCAATCACTCAAGTATCTAACACCTGAACTATATACATGTCACTCAAATTTTTGCTGAGAAATAACTTTCGTCAGCAGATCTGCAATATTTTCATCCGATACGATCTTCTCAATATTCACATTTCTACGATGTATGATCTCACGAATTAGATTAAAACATCGAAGTACATGCTTGGATCGTTGATAAGACCGTGGTTCCTTAGCCTATGCTATGGCACCATTATTGTCATAATACAAAGGTACATGCTCAGCTGCTAACGGAACTACTCCTAATCCAATTAGGAATTTACAGATACAAACTACTTCTTTTGCTGCCTCAGTTGCAGCAATTTATTCTGCTTCTGTTGTTAAATCGGCAACAGTCTCTTACTTGGAAGATTTCCAGCTCATTGCTCTATTGTTCAAACAAAATATGTACCCTGATTACGACTTACAATCGTCTTTATCGGTTTGGAAACTTGCATCGATGAACCTAGTCACCTCAAGTTCTCATTCATAGACTAAGAAAACATCCTTAGTTCAACTAATATACTTAAGGATGTTCTTTACATCAGTCTGGTGACCATCACCTGGATCGGCCTGATAGCGACTGCACATGCTCAAAGCATATGAGACATCAGGTCGCGTACATATCATGGCTTACATGATCGATCTGACTGCTGAAGCATACGGGGATCTGAATCATTGCATCTCTCTCATCTTGAGTTTTGGGACACATATAATTAGATAGAGAGACGCCATGTGATACCGGAAGCAGCCCCCTCTTAGACTGATCAATGTTGAATCTCTTCAACACTTTTTCAATGTACGACCTTTGGAAGAGTCCAAGCAGCTTTATAGATCTATCCCGATAGATCCTAATTCCCAAAATAAAGGCTGTCTCTCCCAGGTCTTTCATGGAGAATTTTAATAAAAGCCAAGCTTTCACCGATTGTAGCATGGGAATGTCATTACCAATAAGCAATACAACATCAATGTATAGAACAATGAATGTCAGTACGCTCCCACTAACCTTCTTATATACACAAGAATCATATCGTTTTAAATGAAACAATATTCTTTTATGATTCCATCAAAACGTTAATTCCAATAACGCGATGCGTGCTTTAATCGATAAATGGATCGATTTAACTGGCAACCTTGTTTGCATGTTTTGGTACGACAAAACTGTCAGGTTGTTGCATATAAACATCCTCCAAAAGGTTTCTGTTAAGGAAAGCGGTTTTGACGTCCATATGCCATATTTCATAATTGAAATATGCAGCAATATCAAGCATTATCCGAATGGATTTAATCATGGCAACGGGTGAAAAAGTCTTGTCGTAATCGACACCATGTCATTGACGATACCCTATCGCTACAATCCTAGCTTTCTACGTTTGTATGTTACCTTGTATGTATGTCTTCCTTTTAAAGACCCATTTTCAACCAACAGGCTAATGCCTTTTGATGCATCAACCAGTGTCCAAACTTGGTTGGTATAAATGGAATCCATTTCGGACTTTATGGCTTCTTGGCATAAAGCGGAGTCGATGCCTTATATCGCTTCCTCATACGTAGCCGGTTCATCTTCCTCAATAAGATTAATGTCTACATAAGGTGAGATCAGAAACCCATACCTCTCATGTTTTTTTCTGACTCTCTCCGACCTACGCGGTTCTTGTGTATTAAAATATTATGGAACAGTCTCATCTCTGATGAATTGTTCGTGTTCCGTGAGGGGGTCAGTGCCAGAAATAATATCACTCTAATTTTCATCGAGTTCTACTTTCCTCCCACTTACCACTGCATTTATGAATTCTTTTTCTAGGAAAACTGAATGAAGAACAACAAATAGGCACTTATCCGATTTGAGTTTTAGTTTGGTACCATCCAAACATTTAACATAAACCCAGCATCCCGAAATCTTCAGGAATGAGAAACCCGGTTTCTTTCCTGTCCATAACTCATATGGATTATGTCCAACAGACTTTGACAGAACCTTATTCAAAATAAGTATTGCACTGTTTAATGCGTATCCCATAAGGAAATTGGTAGATCACACATCAGTGTGACTCATCATTAACCTTACCATCTCCAACAAAGTTTGATTTCTCTGTTCAGACACACACGTTCAATTGAGGTGTTCCGGGAGGAGTCCACTGTGAAAGAATACCATATTCTTTCAAGTAATCTTGAGACTCATTGCTTAAGTATTCTCCACCACGGTCCAACCGTAATGTTTTATTACTTTTGCCAGACTTTTTTTCTACTTCGTGTCGAAACTCTTTGAATTTCTCAAAAGTTTCCAACTTGTGTTTCATAAGATACACATAACCATAATGTGATGCATCATCCGTAAACATTACAAAGTATTCATATCCACCTCTAGCCTAGCTAGACATGGGCCCACATACCTCATTATAAATGAGGGCTAACAGCTCGGTGGCACGTACACATTTACCATAAAAAGGTATTTTAGGTATTTTACCTAACAAACAAGATTCACAGATATCATATAAATTTGGATCAAATCTGTCTAAGTATCCATTCTTCGAAAGAGTGGATATATGAGTCTTATTAATGTGTCCCAGACGACATGCCACAAATAAGTCTTATCTGATTTTCTCAATTTGAGCTTTTTGTTTGTCATGTTATATGTTTGAGATTCGTTTATATTCAAAATATAAAGACTATTATTAACATCTGTTGTACATATCAAAATATCATCTTTATTTACAAAACACCCAGTGTTCCTGAATACAAAGGTATACCCGCATCGGGTTAAACTAGATACAAGGATGATGTTCTTAGTCAAACTAGGTATAAAATAATAGTCACCTAATATAATTACATGCCCCGAGGGCAGGTTTAAAACATAGGTGCCAACGATAAAAAAATAGCGACTCTCATCCCATTTTCAACTCGTAGGTCGATCTCACCTGAAGTCAGTTTCCTACTAATCTGCAGATCATGTACTTCAGTACATATGTGAGTACCCCATCCAGTATCAAAAATCCAATTTTTAAAACTAGTAGTGGACATGTTTATTTCAATAACAAACATACCTGAAGCCAGAGCCTTGCCCGCCTTTGCTTCCTCAAACTTCGTATTGTACTTACGACAGTCACGCTTCCAGTGACCCCGTTTGCCATATTGTAGGCAGACGTCTTGGGATTTGTTCTTTGTCTTCCCAGAAGACTGTGATAATTTTTCCTTGCCCTTCTTTTTCTTTTTCTTCACACCCTCAGAAGCCTTCGGTCAAGCCTTGGCCTTCTTGGGTGTTGAAGTAAGATGCGCCTCGCGCTTCATGCCTTTCAGAAGCTCTAGCTTTGTTTCTTTCAGCATAGCCATTAACTCTCTAATAGTTTTATGTTGGTTCATCATATTGTAGTTCATGATGAACCCGCCCCAGCAGTCGGGTAGAGACTGTAAGATCAAGTCTATGGAAGTCTCGGCCTCGAAAGTAATGCCCAACTGACCTAATTGTTCGATGTTAGCAATCATCTACGACACGTAGTGTTCATCATATGTACCCTCTGACATACATAAGTGAAAGATCTTCTTTTACAAATCGTACTTATGCGATCTAAGATTAGATATGTGAAGATCCTTCAATTTCAACATCATACTATAAGGATCCAATCTCTTGTTCTGATGACGAAACTGAAGAGTCATTGCAGCAAGCATGATAGATTGAGCAGTAAAGTTATCATCATGATGAGTCTGTTGGTTTCTATTGATGTCCCAAGATCATATTAAGCCATGAAATAGAATGAATACAACAAAGAAATGTGGCGGAAACACACTTACATTGATCAGATTGGATGTGATGCTCAACAAACTTTTCTCATTCCCTTTGGGGTGTATTCGGCCAAGGGTATATTTTGTTTATGATGTTCTACAAGCTCCAAGCTTTAAAATAAATCCAAGCTCTAACATAAGCTACCCTATCACCTTGAATGATCCTTTGAATGTGATAGCAACAGATGAAAGAAAATCCAATCTTCCTTCTCTTTGATGGAGTTCACGGCAATGCAAGAAAAATGGAGAGAGAGAGTTTTTTGTTTTGTAACTTGTTTTCTAAAAACAATTACCTAAAATTCCTTTACCAAATGTTTTGTATATCCTTTCCAAAAGTCAACAAATTTTGGCTCCAAAATTTCAATAAATGCTCACAACTACTTCCATCATGAATAGTGACAGCATGTCACTCATAAAAAAATGACTTTGACATCTATCACATATAAATGACAACTGATGTGACTCACGATGTGACTTGTGGGCCCCATTCGATTCAAAATGCGATTAGGCTCGCAAACACTTCCGGGCTCGATTTCGCTAATTCCGAATTAACAAACTTCCATCGCGACGTAATTAAATAATTATTCCTAGCGAAATTACTATTCACATCGCTAACGAATTAATTCTAAATTAACTCATTTGCCCGAATTAAAATCTAATTTTAATTCCGCGTCCAAAATCCAATTTCGTTTAATATATCGAATATATTATTTTGTAGATTAATTCTAAATTAATCTTTCTCTCTCTTCAAATAGTACTTTATCCAAGATAAAGTCTCTCCGTAATTAATCCCAGATTAATTATGCTCGAATCATACGTCATCGGTGAATCTTCGGGAAGCGACCCAAGAGATCCCTGGATATGTTGGCAGTAAATACGGTCGTCAGACTATCCGAACACGTACGTACCTTGTACTACATTTCTACCGATTTACGAGACAAGGTTGGCTTCTAGCAAAGCGCCATGCCTACCCAATTCTCCAGAAATATTCTTAATGGAATATACGATCTATATCAAGCATAGTATACCATAGTATTGCGTATTGCGATCCAGTCTCGGATGTCACGTGCAAGGCCTAGGGCTGGAATAGTGTCTGTCTCGTACGAAGCACATATCGGATATCAAGCAACTAGTCTCTTTGAATCGGATAACCATGACCTTGTCATATTATCCCGATGGTTGCAACACAATAGAGAACCAGTTCTGAATCCCTGCGTGATCATCATCTCCATATGTCTGAAGTGATACTTCCGTCTTGACATCACATCGAATACACTACGATTCTCAATAAACCCAGAAGAGGCGTACACAGAACCTGTTAAAATCCTGGACGACCAAAACCAAAGTTTAGCGATTGTCGCAATTACTAGCGATGCAAGTCTCATGTTAAGACCAAATACATCTACCCTGAAGCGGACTCCCATAGACACAAATACATACTACCAATGGGATTCCGCGGGGTCTATCCAGAGCAAAACTGTTTTCCGTACCATCGGTAAAACACAACCTCCTATCGCAATACTTAAATTAATGAGAACTACATCGTTTTGCCCTCACAACGCGCATAAGTGCAATACTAGTCTATTTCGCATTATCGATGTCCAGTCTCGATAATACTACGACTAGGGATATTTAATGTTTAAACCTTTATGGATTGATACTATCTCATATTATCTCAATCCGGAACTAATCATAAGGACTTCTACCATTTCTATATCAAAGTAAATAAATTACGAAACGGTAAAAGGCAATTTCATTACAACATAGTTAATTTTGTACAAAAACACAATGTCTTTTACAAACAGTGACGCTATGGGTCATAACTGTCCAACAGAGTCTTCCAAAGCTCATGCTCTACTGGCTGCTCAAGTTCGGGCTCAAGCCCAAGAAGTCTCTCTATGACATAGAGCAACTTCTCAGCTCCCAGGACTATCTTGAGATTCATTTCCAATCTGGAAAATTTACGCCGTTAAAGACATTCTCGCCCATGATTATGTCTCTAACGCTAATCTTTCCGGTCATTTTGATTGCTATAGTCCAACTATCCAATCAAGTATTTCGGGTACACTTAAATGCAATGGTTACTATAGTCCAACTATATAACCAACTATAATGGAGTAGTGTTGAGTACAGTCTAATTGTTCAAAGAAATCAATAAAATAATATTAGTCCCACTAATATATATATATAATGAGATATAATAATAAAAGAGCGCGCATAAGCGAGTATTAAACGAAATTGTAAATTTAATACTAGTCTCCCACTATTTTTCGACGAGCCTCTAACCCTCTGTTGAGTACTCGGGAAACCTAGTTTCCTAGTGGGCTATGATCTTGTTAAATAACATACAACCTTGACTTTGGCCAACAAGCTGTATAAAATTTAACTAGGTAGATCTCTAAGATCAATTGGATCTCATCCAATTCCTTGATCCGATAGGTGGACATCCAAGTCCAAAACATATATCTAATATATTTCCTAACCTGTTTCCTCTGAATCAACTAAGCATTGGCTCTGGCTTAACAAGCTTAATGATTCTAGTTAAGCGCGACCCATTGACAGTGAGAAAGCTTCGTAATCCACATCGATGTACATAAGTGACCTTGACTTTGGCCAACAAGTCACAACTGCCCAAGACATGCGATGTATAACAAAGCTTTCATGGTTGAAACACATCCGCGATGGACAATGATCTTGGCTTTGGCCAACAAATCAAAGCCAATCTTGGATCTTTAGAGAGAACCACTCAATAGAAGGAAACACTTAATATTAAATGTGAGAACCTAGGCCAATCGGGGTGTATTTCTTGTAAGAACCTAGGCTAATCGGGGGTTTTACCTACTCCGTTTAAACCCGGGTCGGGTGGTTTGGTGGCAGGAGTTTCCAATATTTTCAAAAAAAAAATCTTTATTCAATGTTTAGATTAAGAGTGTGGCTTTTGATTAGAGTTAACAGTGTATGTTCTGAACCATAAAAACTTTAATTTAGGAGTTGTTTTAGTTTGTGTAGTTAGATTATAATTTCCGCAGTTTACCCCAACTGTACAAGGGTCGGAACTTTTAACGTAATTTTCTTGTTGAGGTTTTGGGCAATGGGCGCAGTGGAAGTGCGGGTCTAGGAGAAATCGTATTTTAAAACTTTTTCAAAATACTGAATAAATTATTTATTATCTTATATGAATAATTTATTCATATATCACATAAACCAATTTATTTAATATCAAATATTTACATAAATATAGTTGAAACTCGCGAAACTTTTACGAAAACTGTTTTTTCGCAAAATTGCCTAAAACTTGTTTTTGACCGAACCGACTACCCGACACTTATGGAAACTGCCCAAGTCAGCTCCAATAGTGTCGGGGCAGTTCACGGGCTGCCCAAACAGTGAAGGAATCACTGTTTTCACAGCCGTCACCCGGTTGGCTCAAAATCCACCCGGTAACGCCGTTTTTGGCCATTTTCACTTATTTCAAGTCCGAAACACATTCCGGCAATTGTATCAACTCCCAAAACACATTCATTACATTCATATGACATCAAAATCAACACATAATTTCCAGTTTAGCCTAATCTGATCCGGAACCAAAAATTCTAAATTTTCATGCCTTAAATCCAACAAATTCAAGATTAATCAAATTAATCATAACACCAACTAGAATCACCACACAGGAAGCACTCAAGAACAATTTTAGGTGCCATAAGAGTGGTCACAACACTCTAGAATAGCAACTCTAATGTCCAACAATAATTTGAACAAATTGGAACAAAATTACACTAATTAGCTCCAATTTCTACTTCACACATGCTTCAACATCTATCACCATTAATCACAAACAAAAGCCCCAAAATTTCAGAATTGAAGGAACCCTAGATCACATCTAACAATTCAAGAAACAAGAAACAAGTTTCTAAGCTCAAGAGAATGAAAGATTACCTATTAATCTCCAAATTCCAAAGCTTTTTCCTTGAGATTTCCTTCAATTCTTCCATGGTTTTTCAAACAATTTTGCAACCCATTTTCTTGCTTTGTTTCGGCCATGGTGGAAGTGAACAAGAGAGAGAAAACAATGTTTCAATTTAAATAGGGAAAGTCACGAAAATTGGGGCATTTTTGTCCAAAAAAAAATTAAATCAATTAATTTAATGCTTACTTTATTTCAACAAATCAAAATTGGACAAATGAAGCCTAATATAATGACAAGCCTTGTGTTCCAATAACAACCTACCATATTTCATGATAATTAATGAAAAATGGTAAATTAATTAATCATTCTAATATTTAACAATTAAATATCAAATAATCAATTAATATTATTATTATATATATTTTTTATTTACAATAAATAATAAATACATATATTTATGTCATGTGTCAAACTCTCATTTGACGAATAATTAATGTGTATCTAATCGTATTATGTATCAAATACCAATACACAATAATTATTATCGGATAAAATCCCTTAATTGCATGTGTTGTCGTTTAACGATTAAACGATCCGGATTAACTCATTTAATCCGATGAAGTATTATGAATAATCTGTATTATTCATATTGAGTTGCCCAAGTACTCAACGAGTACACTTCTTATTGTGGGACTCTCTAAGTTTAGGTTTATCCGTCATGAAATCCGATTTCGTATAAAAAATCCACCCACTCATGGATTATGACGACCACGGATAATCTCGCTAAACTATACAAGTCGAGGTCATTGCATACGTATAATCCCCCTGTCACAGGCCATCCGTATTATACCTGGGATATAGATCAGAACGTCAAATCCGTTCGGTATAATACAGTTGACTTTTAATTTACGATCTCTAAATAACACTCGGAACTGATTTCCGAAGTTATACCACGGCCATAGATTTACTAGATCGTAAACACGTGAGGATGCTTATGCCCTGTACACAGAACTAACAGATCCTATCTTGATACGCACAGGATATCATGAGCATAAGTCCACAACCAACGAACAGGCAGAGGTCTGATCATGAATAGATCGTTGACGTGACTGCCATCAATGTGTGGAGGATAACTCATATATCCAAGTGGTATCTCAAGTCAAAGGACCACTATGCTCGCTCAACTCGAGAAGATTCCTATTGACGTTGGTGTACCATCTATTAGGAAACCTTCAATGAGTCGTTCAGTGTCTTATCAAATAAACACCTACATGTCTATACGAGTCTCCCTAGACTCATGGTTCACTGGGATAAACCATCGGACCAAGTCACGATATACAACATGTACTGGTCTCAGTGGATTTTACTAACCGACATGTGTTAGCAAATCTTGACCAGGAACTTTATATAAGGATATATATTTTATAGTGCACTTCCCAATGTCAATTACAAACTACGTTGTAACTGCGCATTATATCGTAAATCCTAGGGTCTTTGTCTAATACATACGTATCACTGAACCAGATTAAGTTTCGATCTTATCGTAATCAGATATCTAATCGTAATTAGATCGAATAAGTGTATAAAAGACAAGGGTGCTACCGTTAAGTTAGTAATATTATGGAAAATATAATTGCTCGTATTTGTGAATTGGACATAAATACGATCCGGATTGGCACTCGGAGCACCAACCCTAACAATTTCTCCCACTTGCTCTAGTGCCAATCCATGGTATCCTATACACATCTTAATGTGTATCACATACTCATGGCCCTCAAGAGCTCACCAGCACTCAAGAGGTAGGCAAGAACAAGTAAGCATGCTTTAATAAATCGAGTATGTCCAACAAACTCAACTGTTTTCCTTAAGCATCATCATTCATATTCTGCAGAATCTAAATTCCACATCAATATGGCTTAGATGCTATATTAGTATTATGCTATAACTTCTAAGTTATCTATGTATTTAGAAATCAAATCCAAATACATTAAGACAACCGCAAGCACAAAACTAATATCAACACTTCTAATCATTGAGGTCATTTTGCAACTTCATAAGTCAATACTTCAAAAAGTTGCAACTGGTTCCACTAGTCAAGTAGAGTCAATAGTGACACTCCCACTGCATCTTTTCTGACTTTATATGACATAGACCATCTAATGTCATAATTAGAATCAAAACTAATCTAACCTTATGGTTGCTGACTAAATTCTCCATGAATGAGAAACTCGTTCTTAATATCTCAAAGATCGCAAAGAACATGTTTCAAGATCCATCATATGGTCTGCATCAAATCAAAATAACTCGTAACAATTACGATTAAATTGATATCTATAATCGCACATAATATGTTATTCATCACGACATCATCCTATGATGAATAAGATTAACTAGACATTCCAATCAATCTTTCTTTCGATAAAGGAATCATCCTTTTCGAAAGATGAATACTATATACATAAAAGAAATGTTAACTGTCAAACAGTTATACTAACTGTCATACAGATAGTCTTGTTGTGTCCTTTATTAGATCATATCTAATATGCGATTAATGAAAGTCTTTCACAAGTCTCTTAGTTTTATATCATATGTATAAAACTTTATATCAAATATATCAGAGACTACTCTAACTGCTTCCAAGGAGAAAGAAAACTTAGGATATATAATAATAGAAAGAAATTTGTACGCTCCCACTGACCCTACTGACAAATACATATTCTCTATATTTTGATAAAACCAGACAATCTGACTGATATCAAAATCAGAGAACGCGAATTTCCGGAAAGCTTATCTGAGTCTAAAATAGGCTCCATAAGCCGGTATATCAACCTGTGATCTTAGCAGAATACAAACTCTATGGCCATTCTAGAATAAACTCTTCAAATAAAGAAATCACAACGGATCTCTTATTCGAAGAAATCACTCAAGAACGCCACTTTGCATTCTTTAGCCAAAACACAGTTTAATATCGACATTAACCAACAGATCCTTAATTGTCCATCAGTGCGACTAGAGACAAGCTTCCTCAGAGTCTACAATAGACTACTGAGTATAACCTACTCCCTGTCATACTATAAAGGTCAAACCTTTATCAAGCTCACTATGCTTTTGCTGCACAAACACTTTGCATTCTTTAGCCAAAACACAGTTTAATATCGACATTAACCAACAGATCCTTAATTGTCCATCAGTGCGACTAGAGACAAGCTTCCTCAGAGTCTACAATAGACTACTGAGTATAACCTACTCCCTGTCATACTATAAAGGTCAAACCTTTATCAAGCTCACTATGCTTTTGCTGCACAAACAATTTGCACACTTTATGAACTATTCATAACGAAATCTTAATCAAGTTCAAAACTTGATCGTAGTAAGCCATGAACAAGTTAGATCCATGGTTCAATTACAAATTTTGAAGTCGATATCAAATATCGCTCCCACTATAAGTTATAGGATAATTTTCTTCAATAAGAAAACAACAGAATTGTTAAGTATCAAATACTTTGTAAACGATTCTGACATCATATTGTACTTATACGGAAGTTGTCTAAGGGTCTTTTTATCTTTTTAATTACGTAGTTCCATTACAATTTATCATTCTCATATTTGACTTCACTAAGTCAAAAAAATTTCTGCAACAGTCAACATCCAATGTTAACCACCAATTAATAAAATAATTTCATTACTCGGGATCATAGAAAAGATATTCTATCAAATAGAACACAATATTCCATTAAATAGAATAAGTGATAAACCTATCACTCGTACCTCCAAGGCACAAATATTTTCAATTATATAACAATTTATACAAAAGAAAGTTTCAAATCTTAAACTTTTAAAGATTCGAATTTTCTACTATACATATCATATATGTAACTATAGAAATGAATGGAACCTAAATTAAAGAGATAAATTAGTGTTAGTGGAGCATAACCCCAAGAGTATTGAAAATTAATTCGGTAACTCTCAATATCAACGAATCAAATCATATAAGATTCGATAACTCCCACTAACCAATTCCATCACAATGGAATCATGGAAGTTTAATATTGAGTAAGAATCATATTTATTAAATAACTCTAGAACTAATTGCCTAAAATTCATGTGTTTGATTATATCAAACATCTTTGAACAATTCAAAGACACACTATGGATTTTATAGTTTTCAACACTTAAGATATAATATCTTTGAACTATTCAAAATATTTTATCCGAGTTTCATTAGAAACATATTTACAGTTATTGAACAATTCAATATGTTCTGTATTAGAAACACGTGACTAAGTCATGACGATTCATTAACTAAGTTACGAAGTAAAGAAAACTATGTAAGGCAATTATTAATTCATTAAACCACATACATCCAATGTATTAGTTTAATAAATCTTGTGGTCTAATGACAATCATCGGTTAAATGAGATTTAATCACTTCCTGGATATAATATTCATTAAACGGATAAGGATATGTGGTGTGATCTCATATCAGACCATCATTTACCATAAGGAACAAGCATCAAATGCTTATATGATAAAAACTCATAAAGCACAGTTCTAAGTTATTTATTTTACCGAAAAATTTTCTTAATGTTTATCTTTTCATTAATGGCACTACTAGTTACTTTAAAATATGTAACAACTGTTTATACAGAACAAGTAACTATCCAATAGTCACAAGTTCTGATATCAAATATCAAAACAGTTATTGAACATTATTTTAAATAACTAGACAGAAGATCTGATATCCAATACCTACAATTGTCGTATTGCGAGAATCGATATTCTCTATACACAACTATACATATCTCATTTCTTAAACTTTATAATTTGCGTTCAATTATTCACAACAATTGTAAATGATTGATTAGCAAACTGTGTCAGACACGTGACTTCTAAAAGTCACTAAAGCTAAGAAACGTCATTAAAAGATAAATATATACTAATGAGGTTTTCTTAATGCCAGTTAAGAATCTCGAGACATGAACTAATTCGCGTCAATTCTTATTGCATAAGAAACAGTTCTTACTAGAATATTATATCCTAAACCAGATATCCTTTTAGATTACCTAAACGTGACTTAGAAACTAAGTCACAGACCATCTTGATTCTCCAAGAAAATCGGAACAACAGTTCCCGATAGTTTTAACTAATCTAACTATATCTAAGTCTACTGTCTTTCTAGAACCTATTCTAGAACTGCGCAACCATAAGTAAAGTCAGAAAACCTATATATTCAAGTAATATACTATGCAATGGATTAGAAATGTAAATCTATAAACAATATAGAATAAAAGGAAAAAAAACAGAAAAAATCCATAATATTACACACCACTAAGGTTATGGATTTTTAACCCAGCAGTGTCTCCCACTACTTTACGTAATACCGTAATCCCTAACGGACAACGAGAATTCAATAATTAAATCAAATTTCATAGTGAGAGTAGGATCCCATGAATATATTTCGACTCACAGCTTTGGTACATTCTCGCCTACGTATATTCATTAGGTAGGCAACTCATTGTCAATCACTCACCAGTGACTCCTGATTTTGGTCTTGACCGTTTCTCGCTGTGACAGCTTTGGCACGTTCACAGGGAGGCGTATCAAGGCTTCACTTGCCAATGACAAACTCAAGCTACCGATGTAGTCCTGACAGCTTTGGCACGTTCAGGATTTCCACTTTCACTTGAATTTGTCTCTTATCATATAAGTTCTACCGGCGCAAATGAACTACCATCAACCATAGCTGCACAGCTTTGGCACGATACAGCTATAGCATCAGGAAATCATTTGCATCCGTACTGACAAGGCGGACCAAGAAACATGTATCCAATACACGTTACTTTACAACCATATTTAAAAGTGGGGATTTTCCAACGAAAGTTATAAGCTACATCCAATGTAAAATTTTAATCTAAATCATTTTCTAAACATTTTAATTCTACTTTAGAACATATAACACAATCTAACAATTAAATTTTCGTTACATATTCCATTAGCGTAGAACCAAAAAGTAAAGAAACATATCTAGATTCCTAGCATGTGCGAACATTAAAATTGGATTATATATCATATATCAAGCATGAATAATGTAATGGATGAAGCATCAGACCTGCTCTGATACCATTTTGGTTGGGGTTTTGGGCGATGGGCGCAGCGGAAGCGCGGGTCCAGGCGAAATCGTATTTTTAAACTTTTTCAAAATACTGAATAAATTATTTAATATCTTATATGAATAATTTATTCATATATCACATAAACCAATTTATTTAATATCAAATATTTACATAAATATAGTTGAAACTCGCGAAACTTTTACGAAAACTGTTTTTTCGTAAAATTGCCTAAAACTTGTTTTTGACCGAACCGACAACCCGACACTTATGAAAACTGCCTAAGTCAGCTCCAATAGTGTTGGGGCAGTTCACGGGCTGCCCAAACAGTGACAGAATCACTGTTTTCTCAGCCGGTAACGCCGTTTTTGGCCATTTACACTTATTTCAAGTCCGAAACACATTCCGGAAATTGTGCCAACTCCCAAAACACATTCATTACATTCATATGACATCAAAATCATCACATAATTTCCAGTTTAGCCTAATCTGATCAGGAACCAAAAATTCTAAATTTTCATGCCTTAAATCCAACAAATTCAAGATTAATCAAATTAATCATAACACCAACTAGAATCACCACACATGAAGCACTCAAGAACAATTTTAGGTGCCATAAGAGTGGTCACAATACTCTAGAATAGCAACTCTAATGTCCAACAATAATTTGAACAAATTGGAACAGAATTACACTAATTAGCTCCAATTTCTACTTCACACATGCTTCAACTTCTATCACCATTAATCACAAACAAAAGCCCCAAAATTTCAGAATTGAAGGAACCCTAGATCACATCTAACAATTCAAGAAAAAGAAACAAGTTTCTAAGCTCAAGAGAATTAAAGATTACCTATTAATCTCCAAATTCCTAAGCTTTTTCCTTGAGTTTTCCTTAAATTCTTCCATGGTTTTTCAAACAATTTTGCAACCCATTTTCTTGCTTTGTTTCGGCCATGGTGGAAGTGAACAAGAGAGAGAAAATAATTTTTCAATTTAAATAGGGAAAGTCACGAAAATTGGGGCATTTTTGTACAAAAAAAAAAAAATTAAATCAATTATTTAATGCTTACTTTATTTCAACAAATCAAAATTGGAAAAATGAAGCCTAATATAAAGACATGCCTTGTGTTCCAATAACAACCTACCATATTTCATGACAATTAATGAAAAATGGTAAATTAATTAATCATTCTAATATTTAACAATTAAATATCAAATAATCAATTAATATTATTATTATATATATTTTTTTATTTACAATAAATAATAAATACATATATTTATGGCATGTGTCAAAATCTCATTTGACGAATAATTAATATGTATCTAATCGTATTATTTATCATATACAAATACACAATAATTATTATCGGACAAAATCCCTTAATTGCATTTGTTGTCGTTTAACGATTAAACGATCCGGATTAACTCATTTAATCCGATGAAGTATTATGAATAATCTGTATTATTCATATTGAGTTGCCCAAGTGCTCAACGAGTACACTTCATATTGTGGGACTCTCTAAGTTTAGGTTTATCCGTCACGAAATCCGATTTCGTGTAAAAAATCCACCCACTCATGGATTATGACGACAACGGATAATCTCGCTAAACTATACAAGTCGAGGTCATTGCATACGTATAATCCCTCCGTCACAGGCCATCCGTATTATACCTGGGATATAGATCAGAACGTCAAATCCGTTCGGTATAATACAGTTGACTTTTAATTTACGATCTCTAAATAACACTCGGAACTGATTTCCGAAGTTATACCACGGCCATGGATTTACTAGATCGTAAACACGTGAGGATGCCTATGCCCTGTACACAGGACTGACGGATCCTATCTTGATACGTACAGGATATCATGAGCATCAGTCCACACCCAACGAACAGGCGGAGGTCTGATCATGAATAGATCGTTGACGTGACTGCCATCAAAGTGTGGAGGATAACTCATATATCCACAGTGGTATCTTAAGTCAAAGGACCACTATGCTCGCTCAACTCGAGAAGGTTCCTATTGACATTGGTGTACCATCTATTAGGAAACCTTCAATGAGTCGTTCAGTGTCTTATCAAATAAACACCTACATGTCTATACGAGTCTCCCTAGACTCATGGTTCACTGGGATAAACCATCGGACCAAGTCACGATATACGACATGTACTGGTCTCAGCGGATTTTACTAACCGACATGTGTTAGCAAATCTTGACCAGGAACGTTATTTAAGGATATACATCTTATAGTCAACTTCTCAATGTCAATTACAAACTACGTTGTAACTGCGCACTATATCGTAAATCCTAGGGTCTTTGTCTAATACACACGTATCACTGAACCAGATTCAGTTTCGATCTAATCGTAATCAGATTTCTAATCGTAAGCGTATAAAAGACAAGGGTGCTACCGTTAAATTAGTAATATTATGGAAAATATAATTGCTCGTATTTGTGAATTGGACATAAATACGATCCGGATTGGCACTCGGAGCACCAACCCTAACAATTTTCAATATGTATACATCAATTTGGACCATTATACACTGCTTGAAGCAATTATCTAGCCAGCTCAATCTCATAGAAATGCTCCTCGTTTCCACCGGGCAGAGCGTGTTAAAGAGAGATTTTAAGTATGAGTTATGATGGTCCATCACATACACTGCCATAATTTTTTGGGAGACAAATGCCCTTTAATCAATTTCGTTTAGTACTTGGTATCCAAAGAAAGCGACGGTCAATTTGTACATTAATCTCCATCACAACAACAATTTGTAGAAATGAAAAGTGAATAATTTTTGTGGAAATTTTTGTGATTTGACAGAACAGCAAAAAAGACTTTGAAGTCTATTCCCACTTTGCATCAAGGGAAAATTATTCCCGCATTGACTTGTTGACCCGTCAATTGCTCTTGTGTGCTTTCTATAAATTTGGCGCCCAATGTGCTTGCTTTCATCACACCATTAATCTATATGTTTTAAAAAAGCAAAGAGTCCAATAATCTTTTCATTTTCAATACGCAAAGAGTCCAATAATCTTTTCATTTTCAATACACCTCGGTTTATCTTAATTTGTTTACATTCTGCGATTGATCTTGTGTTTTTACAATATCAATGGGGTCTTCACTTGTTTTATTGTTGGTCCTAACTTATGTGTTAAATTTATCACTTATTGTTTCTTCTTATTCCATTGAAGAAGCTCAGGCTCTTCTCAATTGGAAAGCCAGCCTTCAAAGCCATAATCGTTATGTCCTTCCTTCGTGGAATCTGTCTACCACCAATGTGTCATCCAAAATTAGCCCTTGTGATTGGTCAGGAATCAGTTGTAATCATGCCGAAAGAGTCATCAACATCAGCCTCACAAGTATTGGATTAAATGGCACTCTTTACAAATTTTCATTCTCATCGTTTCCTCTTCTTGTGTACCTTGATCTCAGCTTTAATGGATTATTTGGTACTATTCCACCTCAAATTGGTAATCTTTCGGAACTCAGGTATCTTTACTTAACATCCAATCAGTTGTCAGGAAATATTCCACCAGAGATTAGTCTTTTAACTAATTTGGAAATTCTTCACATTCATTTGAATCAATTAGATGGCTCAATTCCATTAGAAGTAGGTCAGTTAAGTTCTATCAAGGAACTTTTCTTATACTCTAACCATTTGAATGGGTCACTCCCTCCTTCATTGGGTAACTTGAGCAATGTGTTTCGGTTGTATCTCCTCGATAATTCCTTATCTGGTTCTATTCCTCCAAACATTGGAAACATAAAGTCTCTTTCTGAACTAGATTTGAGTAAAAATCAACTCAGTGGTTCAATCCCTCTTTCTTTTGGCAACTTGACTAACTTCAAACTATTGTATCTCTATAGTAATTTACTTTCTGGTTCAATTCCGCCAAATATAGGAAACTTGAAGTCCCTTGTTGATTTTCAAGTGAGTGATAATCAACTCAATGGTTACATTCCACGTTTCATTGGTAATTTAACCAGTTTAAAGTTTCTCTACGTTTGTCCAATAACAATCTATCTGGTTCTATTCCAAGAGAAATATGGAACTTGAAGTCTCTTGTCAGTCTCAATTTGTACGAAAATCAATTTACAGGTTTTATTCCACAATCTCTTGGCTAATTTGACCAACCTGAGAGAATTATCTGTATTATATAACAATCTATGGGGTTCCATTCCTCCATTTGTTGGAAATCTCACGTTGAGTTTGCTAGCATTGGATAAAAACCATTTTACAGGTTTTCTACCCAATAATATTTGCCAGGGTGGAGCATTAGAGAAGTTAACTATGGGTGAAAACCGTTTTGTTGGACCAATCCCTACAAGTTTGAGAAATTGCACAAGCCTCGTGAGAGTACGTCTTAATGGAAACAATCTCAGCGGAAATATATCAGAAGCTTTTGGGATTTATCCAAATCTGACTTTCCTAGATCTCAGTCGCAACAAGTTTTATGGTGAAATCTCATCTAACTGGGCAAAGTGCACACAATTAGGCACTCTCAATGTGTCCATGAATCATATTATTGGGAGTATACCGCCTGAGATTGGAAATTCTCCTCAATTACATGAACTTGATTTTTCTTCTAATCATATAGTTGGGGAGATTCCAAAAGAACTTGGAAAGTTAAAATCTCTTACCAAGCTCAGTTTAAAAGCGAATCATCTTTCTGGACAACTACCTCAAGAAATTGGCTCACTCGTGGAACTTGAGTACCTCGACTTGTCAACAAATGGATTCAGCAACTCAATCCCGGAAAGTCTAGGCAACTTGGTAAAATTGCACTACCTGGACATGAGCAACAACCAGTTTGTCCAAGAAATACCAAGGGAGTTTGCGAAGCTAGTACACCTTTCAGAACTAGATATGAGTCATAATTTTCTGGGAGGAGAGATACCAATTGAAATATGTAGTATGGAAAGCTTGGAGAAGATGAACCTCTCCCACAACAACCTCTCCGGTTCAATTCCAAGTTGCTTTGAGAGATTGAACAGCCTGTCATTCATCGACATTTCCTATAATGTATTACAGGGCCCGGTTCCCAATAGCACGGCATTTCAAAATGCTCCGGTGGAAGCATTAAAGGGGAACAAGGGATTGTGCGGCAATGTGAAAGGATTGCAACCTTGTAAGGTTCTCACTCCGTGTTGGACAAAATGACCCATAGCGTCACTATTTGCACAGATCATTGTGTTGTTGTAGCAAATTAACTATGTGACAAGGAAATTGCACTCTCATCATTTGTGATTAGATCACCATAGATATATAAATGAAGAGAGGTCCCTATGATTAGTACCTGGACTGAGAATGATATGAGACAGTATCAGTCCCCGAAGGTTTAATCATTAAATATCCCTAGCCGTAGTATTATCGAGACTGGACATCGATAATGCGGAATAGGCTAGTATTGCACTTGTGCGCGTTTGTGAGGGCACAACGGCATAGTTCTCATATATATAAGTATTGGATACTTATGCAAGTGCGATAGGAGGTCGTGTTTCACCGATGGTACGGGAAACAGCTTCGCTCTGGATAGACCCCTCGGAATCCCATTGGTATTATGACTACGTGTCTATGGGAGGCCGAAATCGAGGTAGGTGTGTATAGTCTTAACCTGAGACTTGCATCGCTAATACTTACGATAATCGATAAACTTTGGTCTTGGTGGTAGGGGCTTTAACCGGTTCTGTGTACACCACTTCTGGGTTTATCAGAGAGTCGTAGTGTATTGGGTGTGATGTCAAGATGGAAGTGTCACTTCAGTCATTTGGAGATGATGTCACGCAGGATACGGTACTAGTGCTCTTGAGTGTTGCGCAACCAATCGGGATATTGTGACCAGGTCATGTATATCCGATTATAGAGACTATGTTACCAGACATCCGACATGTGTTTCGGACGGGGGAGACACTTATCCACCCCCAGCCCTAGCACGTGATTATCCGATACTGGGCCAATATACACAATACTACGGTATACTACGCTTGATACAGATCTATATATTCCTGTAAGAATATTTCTGGAGAATTGGGTAGGCATGGCGCTTTGCTAGAAGCCAACCTTGTCTTGTAAATCGATATAAACGTAGTACGAGGTACTTACGTGTTCGGACAGTCCGACGATCGTATTTACTGCCAACATATCCGGAGATCTCATGGGTCGCTTCCTGAAGATTCACCGATGATGTATAACTCGCACTTTAATTAATCTAGGATTAATTAGAAGAGAGAGAGATAGAATTAATTTGGGATTAATTCAATGAGAGAGAAAATTAATCTGGGATTAATTACGGAGATATTTTATCTGGGATAAAATATTAATTAAAGAGAGAGAACGATTATTTGGAATTAATCGATAAAATTAATATATTCGATATATTAATCGAAATTGGATTTCGACGCGGAATTAAAATTAGATTTTAATTCGGGCGAACGAATTAATTTAGAATTAATTCGTTAGCGACGTGAATAATGAATTCGCTAGGCGTAATCATTTAATTACGACGCGACGGAAAATTCGTTAATTTGGAATTAGCGAACCCGAGCCCGAGAGTGATTGCGAGCGCATTCGTATTTCGAATTCGAGCGCGGCACGCGAGTCACATCAAGCGTCAAATCGCTAATCGCGTCAATCGTCAAATCAATTGTCACTTTGAGTGATGTGACTTGACAATATGTCACTTTATTAAAGTGAATAGATGTGATATGAAAAGTGATGTGATATGACTTAAAGTTATAAGTAAAAGTGATGGAATATGAAAAGGTTTGAATATTATATCTTTTTTTATTTATTTTGGAAATAAATGAATAAATATAAATTGCTTTTTCTTTTCACTTTTTTACACACATTTCGGTCCTCTCTCTCTCCACAAGAACAGTACACGATCTCCCTCTCTTTCCCTCTTCTTCTTCTCTTCTCCTCTCACGGCATGGTGCCGATTTCTTCTCCTTTTTCTGGTCAAAACCGAAACTTTGAGAAGCAAAATGAAGATGAACAAGTGCTAGCACACCTTGAGTTGTATATATAGGTGATAGGGAAACGAAATCTTTGAGCATGGAAGCTTGAAGCTTTGAGCTTCAATGGTGGTCTCACATGGCCGAACATGGAGGAAGCCAAGATGATCAAAACCGCACAGCCCCACTGTCAAGGAAGCTACTGCCGTGACTTGGAGGGTGCCAAAATCGCACCTTGTTCTTCAAACATCAAAAACCGAATTCAATGTGAGTTGATTCCGCCACCTCCTTTGATGTGTTCATAACTCGTTTTTTATGCATTGTTTGTGATCTTGTGGACTTGATTAAACTCCAACATTGGTATCTAGAGCCATTGATGCATGAAATCCGAAATTAGGGTTCTTGGCAAATTTGGGGCTTTTTGATTTTGGCTTGATTCTGACAAATTGATTGTGTAAGAATGCTTATATATGATCTAATTTGAGATATATGTAATCAATTTGACAAAAAAAATCATTGGATTGATTTTCCCCAATTTGCAAATTTTGGTAGAAACTTTAATTTGGGTAAACTCGATTTAGGCATGATTTGGTTGAATTGTTTGATGCATTATGCTTGAATGAGGTTGAATTGAAGTTGTGCATGATCAATTTCAAGAAAATTGGATTAGATCAATTTTCCCCAATTCTTAGGTTGAATTTGAAACTTGAAATTGGGCAAAATGTGTTTAAGCATGTTTTAATTGCATTGGATGTTTAAGTATGCTTAGAACATGTTTAATTGAGATTGTGTGTGGTCAATTTCATGAAATTGGATTGGATTCATTTTTCCCCAAATTGGAGGCTTGGCCGAAAATTGGAAGAACCTAATGTCTTGGTAATTTTGTTTTGTTTGATCATTGGATGACTTAAAACAATTGGTTAATGTTGTTTTGAAGTTCAATTGGATTGAATTTTGATTTGGAACATTTTTCCCTTTTAAAGTGGCTTGGCCGATTTTAAAGAACATGAAATTCTTTGTGATTTTGTTGTTTTAATTCATTGGATGAATTGTATTGATTTGGGAAATTATGATTGTGGACTCAATTGGATTGAAACCGAATCGAATTTAAAAACCCCTAATTGCCGAGACTTGAAAGCATGTTAATTGGGTTTGATTTTAATTGAATTGTGTTGGACACTATTTGGTTGTTAAAGTGCATGATTAATTAGGCTAATTGATATTTTAGAAATGTTAATTGGGTAATTGATTGTGTATTACACTTAGGTTAATTAATTGTGAAATTTGGAATTTTATAAGTTAATTAATTGGGCTTGATTTTGGAAATTGGGCTTGTTGGGTTGTAATTGGGCTTTTGGGCTTTGTTGTAACAAAGTTGGGTTTAGGCAAAATTGGTTGGATCCAATTAGGCCCAAAACCGAATCCAAAAGGTCCAATTATGACTTAATGGACCTTAATATTTAATTGGGCCTAATGGGCCAAAATTAATTTAAAGGCTTATGGGGTAACTCCCGGATTGGATTTTGGTTGTTCGGTTTGACCCGAGTTGACCAAAAGTCCACGCCTGTAGAAATTAATTAAAAGCCCATTGGACTTTAATTAAATAAAACATTAGATGTTAATCGGGCTTTGAGACCCGTTGCGATTAAATTTGGAATTTAAGTCGTAAAGGTTCGTTAATAAAAGTGTAATAATTTAGAATTAAATAATGAATTAGAATTAAATACGTATTAAATTGGATTTAATTATGTTATTTAATTTAATTCGTAGAAATTGTACTTTGAGTACGTGTTTGCAATACGAGTTTGACTCGAACAAAAATCAAATCTTTGTTTGAACATTGGATGATCACTAATAATCAAGATTAATTAATTTGATTGATTGATTGATAACATGCTTGTATGAATACATGGTTGTGATGTTTGAATAATGTATATCGGATGGATATTAGTCGGGATTGGGCGATTTTGGAAATTGTAATAAATTTGATTTATTAAATTGGACCTGCGTGTCCAGCCTTATCTCCTATTTCTTTGTATTCTTTTCTCACCTATTCCCCTCCATGTAAAAGAGGTTTCTTTAGAAGTGTAGTGTAACGGGTAGAAGTAATACAAGTGCTAGCGGGAGAGAGAAAGTGAGAGATTTGATCTAGGATCAATGTAAAATATCCATCCGCATATCATTATTATTTTTTTCATACTCGCTTTATTATGTGTTTAGAATGCATGCTTAAGGGTGTATGATGATGAGACCTTAACAAAGATAATTAAATTGGTAGCCAATTTGCACGCGAAAAACCCTCGTTAAATATCATGCGTTTTTCCTTCCATTGAGTGATTCTTACTCAAGATCCGAGATTGGCAGGGGTTGTTGGCCAAAGTCAAGCCCTTGTCCATCAAAGATGTGTTTTAATCACGAGGCTTTGTTCCATATCGGTGTCGTGTCCAAGTTGTGGTTTGTTGGCCAAAGTCAAGACCACTTCTTGTCCATTGACATTGATTACGAAGCTTCCATGTCAATGGGTCCGCGCTTGACTGGGATCATTAGGTTTGTTGTGCCAAAGCCAAGGCCTAGTTGATTCAGAGGAAAAAGGTTAGGGTATACATTCGATGTATAGGCATATATAAGATATATTATGTTTGGGACTTGGATGTCCACCTACTGGATCTAGGAGTTGGATGAGATCCAATTGATCTTCGAGATCTACCTAGTTAATTATCATACAATTTGTTGGCCAAAGTCAAGATTGTGTGATATTTAACGGGATCCTAGCCCACTAGGAAACACGGTTTCCCGAGTACTCCACAGAGGGTTAGAGACTCGACGAAAAATAGTGGGAGGCAAGTATTGAATTTGCAACATTCGTTCGAATACTCGCTAAACACGCTCATTTTATTTTATTTCGTCATTAGATTAAATGTTAGTTAGACTAATATTTAAATTGTTGTTTTGATTAAACAGTTGGACTGTATTACTTGATTATATATAATTGGATTATATTAATCAATATTTTGAATTAATTAATTTCAGTTTACAGTTGATTTTATAATTGGATTATAGTAATCAATGTAATTGAGGTTAATTAATTTGGATTATATTTGATTATATAGTTGGACTATTATAATCATTATAATATAAGTACCACAAATCGTTGATTAAATAGTTGGACTATTGTAATCAAGATAAAATTGAAAAGTTGGATATTTAAAATATAATCTAGGATTAAAATATTTTAAATGATTTAATTTTCAAATTGGGAATTAATAATAGGTTACTTTATTTGATAAAATAACTTATTATACATTAAGCCCAAAATTAAGCAAGATAAGTAGAGCATAAAATCTTTGGAAGATTTTTGTGATGATGACTTTAATGCTTAATTTAATATACTTGTCATAAATCTAATTTTGGATTTAAGAAGTATTAAAATTGCAATTTATAATTCTTGGAGAATTAATTGACTATTCATGTAAAGTCAAAATTTGCAATTGGGCATGTAGCACAAGGTGCACATTCCTTTCAATATTCTAAAAACCCAAGGCTTGGCCTAAGGTTCCTAAAATATTGAAAAGGATAATTGACATATCCCAAAGTGACTACCATTTGGATATGGAAGACACGAAGGAATTAAAGAAAGGGCGAGGCTCTAACTTTAAATATGTTTGTCTTAGTTATGTTCACAGCTAGTATTGAAATTAGATTTTAAATACCTAGTGTGGTACATAAAATATATGTATTGATATTCAGAATCTGCTTTGAGCAGGATACTGATTTCAAGCTGAGATTCCTCTGCGAATCGGAAACGGGACGAAAGTCGCTGTTTCGACCGTAGATACCTAAGTTTAGGAACTAACCTGGGGTGTGTACTTAAATTAGGAACTGTTATAATGTAACTAGTTTGACTAGAACATTATCTCTTTATCAGTGTTTAAACCCCTGCGGGTGAACCTTTATATTTCTAAAACACTAAAGTGTTTTATTATATAAAGATGATACTGAGATAAATACATTAGATGTAAATAACAGAATTTATATTTTGAATATAATAAAATCTCAAACATATAAATGACAAATAAATAGCTCAAATTGATTTGATCAATAGAGACTTATTTATGGTATTGTTGTCTATGACACAATTAAACGAGACATGTCAGTTAGACGGTGTGTCCGAACAAAAACCGAATTTTGTTGGACATGAAAGGTTTATCACGAGTCGCTCTGAGCTATCATTTCCTTCAAACAGGATATGTATTAACAGTGCAAAACTTATTTAGAATAAGGTTCCATATTAATCTGTTTGACAGATATCATATAGGATGTGAACAGGAAAGAAACGAGGTTTCTCATTCCTGATAATTTGGGTATGCCAGGCATAAAGTTTGGATGATACCAAACTAAGAACCCAAATTGGATTAGTGCCAATATAGGTTATCCTAAGGGAAACCATAAGTATAGTACTTATAAATCTCACATGAGAACAATGTGATTGTTGCTCACCATGCGGTTTTTCCTGAGAGGAATACCGATATGCAGTGGTCAGTGGGAGGATAGTGATACTCGATGAAAATCGAAGTAATACTGTTCTAGGCACAAGGTCCGTAATGGAACACAAATAGTTCATCTATGATGAATCTATACCATTAATCTTCAAATACACAAGACCGCGTAGATCAGAGAGAGTCAGAAAACACCTGGGGTATGGGTTTCTGATCTCACCTCATAAAGATCTTAATCTTTTAAGGTACACCAACTGATTATGTATGAGGTAGTGATACAAGGTATCGACTCCCTATTATGGCAAAGTGCCATGAATCGAAAATGGATTCCATGTTTACAACTATTTTGGATACTAGTTGTTGTACCACGAGGCATTGTGCCTATGGTACATTAAACGTCTTCAAGGAAGACATACATGGTAGGCAACATACTAACGTACAAAGCTGGGCTTTTGACGGAAAGGTATCGTTATCAACATTGTGTTAATAACGGTTCAACCTTTTACCTGTTGCCATGCATGGTAAATCCATTTTGAAGATGCTTGTTGATAACTGTATATTTCATTTGTGAAATATGTCAGTTATAAATCAAAATCGTTTTCCTGAAAAGGAAACCTTTTGGAGAATGTTTATAACATTCTGACGATTTTGTATAACCGACAAACAAGGTTTGCGGATTATTCAATCCATGTTTGGATTGAAGCAAGCATAGGGTTCTTGGAACTGACGTTTTGAAATAATCATAATGGTTTATGATTTAACTCAAAACGAAATAATTCTTGTGTATAAGGAGGTTAGTGGGAGAGGGCACTGACAATGAAATTCCCATAAAACAATTGGTGAAAGCTTGGCTTTCATGGATATTCTTTCAATAGAAATTCTCCGTAGAATTCTGGGGAGTAACAACCTTTATTCAAGGAATAAAGATCTACTGGGCTAGATTTGGAGTTGGTAACACTCTCTGAGAAATTGTACATTTAAAATGTACTTGTATTAGTGTCTCATGCGCTTCGAGCATATGGAGTCACGATCAGTTCAATCCAAGTGATAGTCACTGGATTGAAGTTGAAACATCTGTTAGTATCTGAAAGAACTAAAGATGTTGTCTTAAACTATGGAGATGGAGAACTTGAAGTGACTGGGATCACTGCTGCAAGTTTCCAAACCGGTAAATACTGCGGTACTATAAAGATTGAAAACTGGGACAGTAAGCTGGAAAAATTCCGAGCAAGATAACTGTTGCCGAATTAACAACAAATGCGGATTATTGCTGCAGCTGAGGCAACAATAGAAGCCATTTGGATCGATAATAAATCTAATTAGATTAGATATAGTTCTGTTAGCAGCTGAGCTAGGCGTCAGCACAGGCTAAAGAATTAAAGGTCTCATCGACGATCCAGATATATACTTCTATATCATCTGATTCGTTCGGATCATACATCGTGGCGATGTGATGATCGTGTAAATCGCGTCAGACGATAATTAAGCAAATCCGCTGACGAAAACCTTTCCTCAGCAATTTGAGCGAACCGTACATAGTTCAGGTGTGGGACACTTGAGTGACTGGCTATGTGCCAAGTGGGAGATTGTTGGACAAAATGACCCATAGCGTCACTATTTGCACAGATCATTGTGTTGTTGTAGCAAATTAACTATGTGACAAGGAAATTGCACTCTCATCATTTGTGATTAGATCACCATAGATATATAAATGAAGAGAGGTCCCTATGATTAGTACCTGGACTGAGAATGATATGAGACAGTATCAGTCCCCGAAGGTTTAATCATTAAATATCCCTAGCCGTAGTATTATCGAGACTGGACATCGATAATGCGGAATAGGCTAGTATTGCACTTGTGCGCGTTTGTGAGGGCACAACGGCATAGTTCTCATATATATAAGTATTGGATACTTATGCAAGTGCGATAGGAGGTCGTGTTTCACCGATGGTACGGGAAACAGCTTCGCTCTGGATAGACCCCTCGGAATCCCATTGGTATTATGACTACGTGTCTATGGGAGGCCGAAATCGAGGTAGGTGTGTATAGTCTTAACCTGAGACTTGCATCGCTAATACTTACGATAATCGATAAACTTTGGTCTTGGTGGTAGGGGGCTTTAACCGGTTCTGTGTACACCACTTCTGGGTTTATCAGAGAGTCGTAGTGTATTGGGTGTGATGTCAAGATGGAAGTGTCACTTCAGTCATTTGGAGATGATGTCACGCAGGATACGGTACTAGTGCTCTTGAGTGTTGCGCAACCAATCGGGATATTGTGACCAGGTCATGTATATCCGATTATAGAGACTATGTTACCAGACATCCGACATGTGTTTCGGACGGGGGAGACACTTATCCACCCCCAGCCCTAGCACGTGATTATCCGATACTGGGCCAATATACACAATACTACGGTATACTACGCTTGATACAGATCTATATATTCCTGTAAGAATATTTCTGGAGAATTGGGTAGGCATGGCGCTTTGCTAGAAGCCAACCTTGTCTTGTAAATCGATATAAACGTAGTACGAGGTACTTACGTGTTCGGACAGTCCGACGATCGTATTTACTGCCAACATATCCGGAGATCTCATGGGTCGCTTCCTGAAGATTCACCGATGATGTATAACTCGCACTTTAATTAATCTAGGATTAATTAGAAGAGAGAGAGATAGAATTAATCTGGGATTAATTCAATGAGAGAGAAAATTAATCTGGGATTAATTACGGAGATATTTTATCTGGGATAAAATATTAATTAAAGAGAGAGAACGATTAATTTGGAATTAATCGATAAAATTAATATATTCGATATATTAATCGAAATTGGATTTCGACGCGGAATTAAAATTAGATTTTAATTCGGGCGAACGAATTAATTTAGAATTAATTCGTTAGCGACGTGAATAATGAATTCGCTAGGCGTAATCATTTAATTACGACGCGACGGAAAATTCGTTAATTTGGAATTAGCGAACCCGAGCCCGAGAGTGATTGCGAGCGCATTCGTATTTCGAATTCGAGCGCGGCACGCGAGTCACATCAAGCGTCAATCGCTAATCGCGTCAATCGTCAAATCAATTGTCACTTTGAGTGATGTGACTTGACAATATGTCACTTTATTAAAGTGAATAGATGTGATATGAAAAGTGATGTGATATGACTTAAAGTTATAAGTAAAAGTGATGGAATATGAAAAGGTTTGAATATATATATTTGTTTTATTTATTTTTGGAAAATAAATGAATAAATATAAATTGCTTTTTCTTTTCACTTTTTTACACACATTTCGGTCCTCTCTCTCTCCACAAGAACAGTACACGATCTCCCTCTCTTTTCCCTCTTCTTCTTCTCTTCTCCTCTCACGGCATGGTGCCGATTTCTTCTCCTTTTTCTGGTCAAAACCGAAACTTTGAGAAGCAAAATGAAGATGAACAAGTGCTAGCACACCTTGAGTTGTATATAGGTGATAGGGAAACGAAATCTTTGAGCATGGAAGCTTGAAGCTTTGAGCTTCAATGGTGGTCTCACATGGCCGAACATGGAGGAAGCCAAGATGATCAAAACCGCACAGCCCCACTGTCAAGGAAGCTACTGCCGTGACTTGGAGGGTGCCAAAATCGCACCTTGTTCTTCAAACATCAAAAACCGAATTCAATGTGAGTTGATTCCGCCACCTCCTTTGATGTGTTCATAACTCGTTTTTTATGCATTGTTTGTGATCTTGTGGACTTGATTAAACTCCAACACTCCGCACAAAAATAGTTCTCGAAGAAAGTGGTTTGTAATAGTGTTCCCTCTTTTGGGAGCACTATTTGTTTCAATTGCTTTGATAGTAGTGTTCTACAATTTCCAAAAACGGAAGTCGGACTCAGGAGAACAGCAAAGCAGCCACCAGAGGTCTCAAGGATTGCTTTCGATATTAAATTTCGAAGGAAAACTTGTGTATGATGAAATCGTTCGAGCAACGAAGGATTTTGATGAAGAATATTGCATTGGAAAGGGAGGACATGGAAGTGTTTACAGAGCTGAGCTACCATCCGGGGAAATCATAGCTGTTAAGAAATTCCACTTACCTCTTCCAAGTGATCAGATGGCAGATCAAAAAGAATTTTTGAATGAAATTGAGGCATTGACAGAGATACGACACAGAAATATTGTAAAATTTTATGGATTTTGCTCACATGTCCGGCACTCCTTTTTAGTTTATGAATTTCTTGAAAGAGGTAGCTTGGCCACAATCCTGAACAATGATGCAGCAGCACAGGAATTGGGTTGGAGTCACAGAATGAATGTGATAAAAGGCATAGCTCATGCTTTGTCTTACTTGCACCATGATTGTTTTCCACCAATTGTACATCGAGACATATCAAGCAAGAATGTGTTGTTGGATTTGGAATATGAAGCTCATGTCTCAGACTTTGGAATTGCTAAGTTTCTGAAGCCAGACTCATCTAATTGGACTGAATTTGCAGGCACATACGGATACGTTGCCCCAGGTAATTATTCTTTTTGATCCTTTTAATAATGAGTTTCATGTAGCAGAGGTATTTTATAAATATATGATCATATTTGTTTCCATGTTGTAGAGCTTGCTTACACAATGAAGATCACAGAGAAATGTGATATTTACAGCTTTGGAGTTTTAGTGTTAGAAGTGATAAAGGGGAATCATCCAAGAGATTTTCTTTCCTCAGTTTCTTTTTCATCTTCCAACATGAACATAAAACTTGATCAAATGTTGGATCATCGGCTTCCACTTCCCTCGCTCGAGATTCAGGACAAGTTGATATCAATCATGGAGGTTGCCTTTTCATGCTTAAATGAGAGTCCAGATTCAAGACCAACAATGCTGACGGTCACTCAACAAATACCAGTTTAGCTTGGCAGAGTCTTTTCTAAGTAATTTAAATTTATGTTATAGTTATCAAAGGCTTGACATGATGAATAGTGTAATTTTCCTTCTATTAATAAAATTTCGCTTGAGATCCATCAAAAAGAAAAAGAAAATAATATAATCAAAGTTTTAAGGATATTTTGATTAGTTTATCTTATTGTTTATATGTGGTTGGAATTTATTCTAGATACCTTTTTTTATTAAAACTTCCAATCACATTATTAAATATATATATATATATATAAATTTAAAGAAAAAAGCAGGTCTCATGTGTAAATTTGGTCCAAAAAAGCAAGTCTCATGTGTAAATTTGGTCCCCCTTAAAACTTCTAATCACATTATTAAAACTTCCAATCGCATTATTTCAAAAAATTCAGGTCCATAAATACTCGAGTCTATAAAAAAATTTCATACTCAGGTAAAATCCCAGACCCACACGGATCCGGACACGAGAATTTCCGAAAGTAGTTCAGAACCTAATACAAGATCAAAAGTTATCCAACACAATATAAGCCCTAAATATGTAAATTTGGAAACTTTAATCTATTGAAATGCACATGAGAGTATTTTCAAAATAGCTCTCCCTACCTTGATTCCAACCATTTCCCTGACAAAACCAGTTTCCTCCATTATTATTAATCCATCCATTTCCCCTTCCTTGATCATTAGATCCATAGCCTCCTCTTCCATTATTAAAGCCTCCTCTTCCATTATAATTTCTAGGGAAATTTCTTTTTGGATTACCAGTAGCTTGAGCAACATTAGCATCAAAATTGGCCTTAGACTCTTTAGTGGCAGTGATGTGATATCCTTCTAACCTCATGTGTTGGCAACATTGCATAGGCCTCATCCACACTCAGTTTAGACATATTAGCAGTAATGAATACATCTATGGCATCATAATCTTTTCCTAATGACTGAATCAAATAATTAAAAAATGAAATCAACACTACTGAGCACATGTCCTGCTAACGCTAATCCATCAGTGATAGTTTTCTGAAGACTCATGGAAGAAATGAGTCAGCTCATCGGCAACTGATCCTGCCTTTTCCACAGGGTGAATTCTCTATTGACATAAGGGGTTCCATCAACAAACTCAATCGATATTACAATAAACCGATTGATATACTCACATCCAAGATTTTTACTCAGAAACATCATCCAAATCGAATTTTCTGACATGAACCTTATCCAAAAAATAAGGACCAACCCGTTTGAGAAAGCAACAGCAAATAGCCCTAAACAAGTTAAAAACAAAGCTAACTTGACCCAGTATGAAAATACTAAAGTTCTGACCCAACACACCTATGGGGGGGGGGGGGGGG